>JANAVB010011285.1:0-26460 GCA_029216955.1 Iris pallida
ATATATATATATATATACCACTCTAATGGAAAACTCCCAATAAATCTCTAACCTAGATTTTTAGGAAAACCTATGAAATCTGTGGGCAAAATGTAGAGGAGGGTCTCCTCTACATTTGGTGAAGAAAATAAATGCAAAAAGAGAATTAATGGGAAATTTAAAGCTTACCTAAAGTTGGTTCTTCTTGGAGAAAGAAGAGCTTCAAAAGAAAGAAAGAATGGAGAAGGAGTTTACTTTTAGGTGAAGAAAGAGAGAGGGGAGTGGCTCCTCTTGGCCAGCCATGGTGGGGTTATTGGGTTTGGGTGGTGATCCAATAAGCCCCTAAACCCAATAGACTTGGTTTGTTTGAATTGAATTCTGTTTGGTTCAGTTTGTTTCAGTTTAACTCTAATTAACTAATTAAGCCTCTAAAAAGACTAATTAAGCCATGGAAGTTGGGTTTATGGTTTCTAGCCTAGTTAGGATGGTATGTGGGCCAAGTCCAGCTAGTATGTGGGTCCCACTAGTGTCCAGGCTACCCGGGTCTCCAACATAAGTCCAAATTGGATAAAATCCAAACCAAATCAAACAAATCCCTAAAAATCATATAAAATCAAATAAAATTCCTAAAAATCATAAAACTTGGAAAATAACGAAAATACCCTTAATTCAAAAACTGGGGGTGACAAATCTACCCTCCTTAAAAAAATAATTCGTCCTCGAAATTGAATGAGAACTAACACTGCAATCATGAATTGAACATGGATGGAAAAGAAAGAATTTTACCTCAAGGCTCAAAGAGATATGGGAATCGCTCCCGCATGTCGTCCTTTCTCTCCCAGGTAGACTCACCTGGAGAGTGGTGTCTCCATGCAACGCGAACCAAGGGAATGACCTGGTTCCGGAGCACCTTCTCTCTTCGGTCCAAGATCTCAACCGGCTTCTCTGGATAGCTGAGTGTCGGTCCCACTTTGATCTAGGAGTGGTCCAAGACGTGACTGGGATCTGCCACATACCGTCTCAGCTGCGACACGTGAAACACGCTGTGCACTCCCTCTAGTACGGGCGGTAACTCCAGTCGGTAAGCCACTGCACTGACCCTGCCCAAGATACAGAATGGTCTGATGTATCGTGGACTAAGCTTCCCGTCGCCACCAAAACGAATCGTGCCACACGTCGGAGAAATTTGCAGAAACACAAGATCATCAAACTAGAACAAAAACACAAGACTTAAAGCTTGATCTAAAATAATCACAATCAGACTCAAATACTAAAAAAAATCTAAACTATACCTCAAACTCCAATGGCCTCCGGTGGCTATCGGCCCAATGTCGCTGCCTATCCTGCGCCACCCAAAGTCTATCTCTAATAACTATGACCTCCTCTGCTGCATCTACTACCATCTCAGGGCCAAGCAAAACCCTCTCGCCGACATCATCCCAAGACAAAGGAGTACGGCACCTCCGTCCGTATAGAACCTCAAAAGGTGATATCTCTATACTGGCTTGGTAGCTGTTGTTGTAAGCAAACTCTACCAAGTGAAGGTGGTCCTCCCAAGATCCCCCGAAGTCCAAGACATAGGTACGAAGCATATTCTCGAGGGTCTGAATCGTCCTCTCCGACTGCCCGTCTGTCTGAGGGTGGTATGTGGTACTGAACTTTAGCGATGTGCCCAAGCTAAGCTGCATACTCCTCCAGAAGTGGAAAGTGAATCGGCTGTCCCGATCCGAGACTATACTCACTAGAACCCCGTACAATCGGACTATCTGTCGTACGTACATCTCGGCCAACCTCTCCGTAGACAAACCCACCTTGAAAGGCAAAAAGTTGGTCGATTTGGTCAATCGATCAACAAGGACCCAAATCGCATCCTTCCCTCCTGGAGAGCGCGGAAGCCCTGATACAAAGTCCATAGTGATATGCGCCCACTTCCACTCAGGAAAGGGTAGTGGCTGGAGCAATCACCGGGTCTCTGCCTCCCAGCTTTCACCTGCTGGCACACCAAGCATCTAGAAACGAACTGAGCTACCTCTCGTTTCATGCCATACCACCAAATATGCTGTCTCAAGTCTCTATACATCTTGTTGTCTCCTGGATGCATAGAGTACTGAGAACGGTGCGCCTCCTGAAGAACCTCCTCCCGAAGTCCTCCGCTCGGCACGCACAATCTGGTACCATGCCTCAACGACCCATCCCCCGCTATAGAGAACTCATCCAACAGTCCTGCCTGGACCTGCTCCCTGATGACTCTCAGGCCTCATCCTTAAACTGAGCTGCCCTGACTCTGTCCATCAGCTCCGACTATACCTGGAGACCCCACATCTGTGCCTCGAACCCAGGAACTATCACCTCTATGCCCAAACTCTCCAGATCTGCCAGAAGGTGACGTTCTATCGTCAAACACATGGCCACAGAATACCTGCTCAAAGCAACCGTGACCACGTTGGCCTTCCTCGGATGGTACTGTAAGGATATATCAAAATCCTTCATCAGCTCTAACCATCGCCTCTACCTCATATTCAGCTCCTTCTGGGTAAATCCGTACTTCAAGCTCTTATGATCTGTATAGATCTCAACTCGCTCTCCGTATAGATAGTATTTCCATAGCTTCAAAGCAAAGATGACCGCTGCCAGCTCCAGATCGTGGGTAGGGTAGTTCCTCTCATGAGGACGTAACTGCCTAGATGCATAGGCAATCACCTTCCCGTACTGCTGAAGTACACAATCCAAACCCCGTTCTGAAGCGTCAATGTAGATCATATAACCACCAGATCCAGATGGCAGCGTCAAGATAGGAGCTGTAGTCAACCTCGCCTTCAGCTCCTTGAAGGCAGCCTGGCACTCCTAGGACCAAACAAACTCTTCGTCCTTCTTGGTAAGGCGGGTCATCGGCTGGGCAATCCTGGAAAAGTCCTGCACTAACCTCCGGTAATAACCTGCCAGACCCAGAAAACTCCGAACCTCTGCTACTGAGCTCGGCGTAGACCATGACTCCAATGTAGAAATCTTCTTCGGATCCACTGAAATCCCCTCGCCAGAGACATCATAGACTAGGAACTCCACGAGATCCAAGAAGAACTCGCACTTGGACAGCTTCCCATACAGCTGCTCCCTCCTGAGAGTATCCAGCACAATCCTCAGGTGCTCCTCGTGCTCCTCTGGTGTCTTCGAATAGATGAGAATGTCATCAATGATGACCACCACAAACTTGTCAAGGTACTGATGAAATACCTTGTTCATCAAGTTCATGAATACCGCCGGGGCGTTGGTCAACCCAAACGGTATGACGGGATTATACTGGCCATAGCGAGTCCGAAAGGCAGTCTTCGGATGTCATCTCGCTTCACCTACAGCTGATGGTACCCGGTACGCAAGTCGATCTTCGAGAACACCCTCATCCCGCTCAACTGGTCGAACAAGTCATCAATCCTTGGCAAAGGATACTTATTGTTGAGCGCCCTGTAATCAATACACAGACGTACCGTACATTACTTCTTGGGGACAAAAAAACTGGCGCACTCCAAGGTGAAGAACTAGATCGAATAAAGCCCTTGCCCTCCAGCTCGTCGACCTGTTTCTTCAGCTCCACTAACTCACTGTTGTTGATTCTATAGACGTGCTGGGAGATAGGCTCAGCGCCCGGTACTAGGTCTATAGAAAACTCAACATCACGATCTTGCGGCATCCCGGGCAGCTCCTTAGGAAAGACATCCAAGAACTCTGAAATAAATGGATGTGGCAACACCGGTCCCGCCAACAATACTCTGCAGAATCCATCTCCCTCCTCCGCTGCACCCCTGGTGAACTCATACTCCGGCTCTTCCGGCGGCCTAAACAGAATCCTGCCCCCTCTGCAGTCAATGCTAGTGTGGTACATGCTCAACCAGTCCATACCGAGTACCACATCGTAACTCGGAAGTGGCATTACGAGCAAACACGCACTCAGTTCCCGACCTCTCAAAGAAACTCTCCGCCCCTTACAAACATTATTAACCAGGATGATGCCATTCCCAGTCATAATCTTGAAGTCCTACCAAGATACTCAGCAATGATATTGTGCCTAAGAGCAAAAGAAACAGACACAAAACTGTGCGTAGCACCAGAATCAAACAAGGCTAAAGCTGGAAAAGAATCGAGTAGAATAGAACCTGCGACAACATCCGCTATAGGCTCCATCTCCTCGGCTGCAAGAGCAAAGGCTCTACCCTAACCATCCTGCTGCTGGTGGTGCTGTACAAACCGCTGCTGCTGGGTCGGATGTGGATCCCTCGGCTGTACTGCAAGTACTCTCGCCGGTGCCACCTGAGCTGCTACCGCTCCACGGGCTACCCTGCGAGGGTTTGTAGAACAATCTCTCAACTGATGTCCAGCCTCCCCGTAGTAGAGGCACATGTCCAGCCTCTTCCGACAGACCTTCCAGATGTGACCAGGCTTCTTGCAGTAGTCGCAAGGAGCCCCATGCTGTGCCTGCCTCTGCTGAGTGTGCTGCATCTGCTGAACCGGTGCTCTGGCCTGAACCTGCGGCTGGTGATTGCTGGAAAGACCGATCCTAAAGCTGAGGGCGCTTAGCAGCCCCGGCACTGCTAGTAGTCTTCGAGAAAAGATCACGCACACTCTTGGGCTTCAAGCCCCACTCCCGCTCTACCTTGCGGGCCACCACGTAGATCTGGGTATAAGTCTCATAGAAGGAGGGAATGAGGATCTTGATATCCCAAGTCAGCCCCTCCCTGAAACGGCTCGCCCTGAACTCCGAGTCTCGAACCATGTACTCCGCGTATCGGCTCAGACGGTCGAACTCTGCGGCGTACTCCTCCACATATAAACTTCCCTGTTGCAGATCCTGGAACTGCCGCACCAGGTCGATCTTGTCCGTGGGGAAAAAGAACTTCTCCTTGAAGAGAAGCTTGAACTCTGCCCAAGTATGGCCCTCTCCAGCTAGGGCTGGCTCGTTTCTGAACCAAGTGCGTGCAATGTCTAACAACTGCAAACCTGCCGCCTCGACCTTCAGGTCGTCTGCCAGGCGAGAGGCCCTCATCTGCCGCTCGATATCCTCGAGCCAATCATCTGCATGGACCACACCCTCGGTCTGTAGAAGCATGGAAAAGAATAAAGAAAGATCCATGCGGCCAGAGAGCCCCATGCGGCTCAGAGAGTTCATGCGGCTCAAGTATCCATGCGGCTCAGGGATCCATGCGGCTCAAATGACTATGCGGCTTGATAAGGCCCATGCGGCTCAGAAGAGAAACCATGTGGCTTGCAAAATAATTCTTTCCTTCGTCCTATACTGTATTAATTACCTTGACGGCTGACAGCTCTGACAGGGTGACAGTCCTAACACAAAGATATCATTATGACTCCCACATAATGACGGACTCATAGGGAAGCGAAGAAAATCTCTGACACAATCCCCCAAGATTCAGAAACTGTTATGCCGTCTTGACACATGGACAGTCGTATGCGGCTCAAGAAGAGACCATCCTATGCGGCCCAAGTGGAGGCTCCTCCATGCGGCTCACGAAGACTAGCCCCATACGGGTCACGAGGACTATCTCCATGTGGTTCACTAATACGGTCATCCACACTCATGCGGCTCAAATCATTATCATGCGGTCCAAGTGGTCAGGAGGCCACTCTCAAGCAGCCTTGACACGTAGCCAGCCTTATGCGGCCCAATGAGGAGTAACTTTCCTGCGGCTCAAATTTTTGCTGTTACGACACGTGGCATGATAGCAGGGCACGTGGCATCAGATTGATCGAAATCCCTCAACAAATCCTAATAAAATATTGGAATCAAATTAGATCATTTGAAAATAAGCAAATTAAAGGCACGTATCGAGAAATCCGGGGTTGGCATGACAAATTAGGAGGATTTATGTCAATCAGTACTAATTACCTACAAAAGATTTGATGCAATCACATTTATTGCTCAAATCAAAATGAACGGCCCAGATCTCGTGATCCTTAGCCGCCGACTTTTAAGAATGGGCAATCATTGTAAACCCTAATGAGGCCCCCCACTCTTATAAATAGCAGGGTGCCATTTCCTTGCATATGGAGATAGACAGGGAGAGAGATAGAGATATACACAGAGACAAGAAGAGAGATAGAGACATACACAGAGATAAAAGAGATATACAGAGAGAGACATAGAGAGCCAGAGAGCCTGAAGAGAGAGCATTTCTTCATCAACGCCCAACAGTTCTTCTACAGAGCCAAGGCTGCACCCGATCGTCCAAGGAGTAAGGCAGAGCTGCCGTCGCTTTCCCGAGCCTCTACCGTCACCCCCCCAGAATCTAAAATAAATAATTGTACTTAGATTGCTGTACCTAGGTTTTCGTCCATAGGCTTTCTTTGTACAATCGAGTTTGTATTGTAAAGTAAAACTCCAGTCCTCCGATAATTGTTCTGTTCTTTTATATTTCATGGCAAACATGATGGCGACTCTTCTGGGGACAAACTTCTCCACGGCTGAGGAGTTGGTGACGCAATCGGATGCAGCCAAACTTGGCTCCACACAACAAAAGATGGTCGTCTGCTTCGACCAACAAGCGTTTGAAGAAATGCTCTCTGAGGGAAGCGCTGGCCCGGTCGAAAAGCAAACCCGCACAAAGAAAGCTCGCAGCGAGTGGAGGCCAAATTCATTTGCTCCTCTCCAAGCTCTGGACGGAGTACTCTCTGCTATCCAAGATGGCGAAGGCGACTCTCATACGGCTCCACCTCGAGCCGTAGAGGACTCTGCTGTCCCCAAGTTCGACAAAGGAAAGCACTACGATGCTGGACTTGCAGGGACAAAGAGTGATTCCATGCACCCCAAGAAGAAGCCGAATACTCATGTGGCCAAGTCTGCCAACCACATGCAGGATGCTCATGCGGCTGAAATTGCCAGCCGCATGAAGGAGGTCTATGCGGCCAGATCATCCAGCCGCATGAAGAAAACTCATGCGGTCGAGACTCCCAGCCGCATGAAGAAAGCCTATGCGGCCACAACTGCCAGCCGCATGAAGATTATGGATGGCAGCCGCATGGCGCCTACTCCGCGTGGCTCTGTCTTCGATCGCCTCTTCTATGGTCCTGATCTCCTGTGCTCCCAAGGAGATATGTCTGACTTTCTCCAGTACAACTTAGACTCTTCCTACTATGTGCCCTCACGCACTAGAGTAAAGAAGTCTAAGGCTGCGCGAGCTTGGCAAGTTCGATCCGCTGATCCGATCTCTGACCATCCGAGCGTCCCATATACTGTTATGCGGGCCTCAGATGGAAAGTTGTACAAAACCACTCGAGTCCAGCCTCCGGCGGCAAACGGACAGAGAGGTTCCCAAAAGTCTCCCAAAATCCAGGGTGCAAACATGGTCGATCCAGGCCTCTCTGACTTGCGTGAGGCCATCCTCCAAAAATGCAAGAAAAGAAAAGGTGTATCAGGGTGCAAGGATTCCTCCCATGGACGTCACTGCACCCAAGTCATCGTCAACTGCTGTTGCAATAACGCGATGGTGCAAAAAGACCGACAATCCGTCTTTCAAAGACTGCAACAGCCGTCTTCAGAAGACGAGGCACTTCCCGTCGTCTCCTGCAACTCTGCTCAGAAAGTCCCCGCCAATGGGAGAGGGAAGAAGACGAACGTTCCCAGCCCAAAGATTTCGACCACTATGACTAAGAGACTGTCGTCTAAGCAGGTGCCCACCACCGGAGTTTTCCAAGGTACCCGTTCTAAGACGAAATCTGCTACAGTGGGAGATTCGTCGTTCACACCACTGGGGTTGCTGGGACTGGGGGTAGCACTCCTCCGAACCTCCACGATAATCTGATGTTCCAAGAAGACGAGTCGGGGGGAAACAACTCTCCCATCAGATGCAGCAAACCCCGACGTCCCCGAGGACGTCCACAACTCCCAAGACGATACGAACTCGGAAACTAGGGGTACTATTCCTTCTGAGTCCGAACCAGAGGAAGACATTCCCACATACCCCGATGATTTCTCATTACAGGAGTATGACTTGGAAGATACGTCCTCTACTGGGCCATCCATCTCTCCTCCCGTACGGACGGTATTAATGACGGACAGCAACCAAGGTGGTTCCAGTGATCGTCAACGCATCGACACTCTGGAGGCCATACTGCTTGCCTTGTTCAAGTCTGTGGACGAGATCAAAGCGGCCCTTCTAACTCTGCAAGGAGGGACACCTGGCCAAACAAGTACGGGTCCTGCGGTCAATGCGGACTCGAATTCTGCGGTACCGAACCCGGGCAACAATCCTCCTGAAGTAACGACCCCTACCGCTGTGGATGAGGCCCGGGAAGCAAGAAGAGAGGTCCAGGAGCTCCGAGCCATGTTTCACGCTCGAGAAAACTCTCATGACCTCAGAATACGGCAACCGTACCCTGCTGCATGGAGGGATGTCCCCTTCCCACCAAAATATAAGCCGTTCAATATCAATCCTTATGATGGCAAGACCTCCGCAAGACGGTACATCACTTACTTCGAGGTTACCACCGACCATCTGCCCCATGACGATGCCATCCTCACACGATTATTCATCGGGGCATTGGAAGGAGTCGCCTTCGACTGGTATCGCAACCTGCCAGACAACTGCATCCACTCCTTCGTCGGCTTCAAGCGCATGTTCTTGGAGAGATTCTACGAAGTAGGACAGGATGTCACAATGTCCACCCTCATGGACGTCGTCCAAGGGGAGAAAGAGCTGACAAGGAATTACATTGAGCGGTTTCGCCAAACCGCAATAAAGCTGCCGCCTGGAAATCTGGATTCCTCCCTGATTGAAATTTGCCAAAAGAGATTGCTCCCAACAATCAGTCTCTGGATGGGCGAAAGTGAATTCAAGGACTGGAAGACATTTATCATCAGTGCTACAAGTGCCGAAGAACGGTTGAAGAAGGCTCGCCAACTGGGATTGCACATCTCAGAGGGAGAGGACAAGGGCAGGCGTCCCAACGCCAACACCAACAATAGGGGTAGCTCCACCAACAATCGGGACAACAAGGGCAAGCAGGCTATGGTGGCCGACACAGCCCAGAAACCTGAGTCAAAATTGGCAGACAAACAATGGCCGCAAATCACTTACTCCTTCGAAGACGGTCACGTCAAGCCCATCTTGGACATGCTCATACAAGGAGACAGAATTCAGCTTCCTCCACCAAGATGGAAACCTCGGCCGGCAGAAATAGAGAATCCAAAGTACTGCTATTACCACCGCTACATCCACCATGCTTCACACGACTGTTACCAGCTAAAATTGTACATCCAAAATCTCATTGATTCGAACGCCCTGGCCATTGATTTCGAAGAGGTAACCGTGGCAGCCAATATGGTATCAGTATAATTTGGCAGCTTTCCTCCAACATAAACTCAAGACGGTGTGGTCCCATCCCTCTGACGAAAATAGAGATTGTTAATTTTCCACCTCCCCGAGATCAGGCTGCTGGTCTAGTGCCCCTCACCAAGTCACGAGGGGAGGTCACGTGGGTCCATCCAGACTTGGTATCAGAGATGACTCAGCCCACACCATCTTCCATTTGCAAAAAGAAGAGTGGAAAACTCAGGTCCTGCCGTACAATCTCGGCAGATATCGAAGAAGCCACAGCCGTCGTCACTCGGTCTGCGGCACAATCCCAACCGGTGGATGATAACTCGACTAAAGATCATCTGCCCGCTACAACTGACGCTCCAGGACCGGCTCAGCCTCCGACGACCGACAAGCCTAGGCCGAAGGAGACTCGCTTTGACAAATCCCTCCGAAAAGAGGCACCGCAGGGGCTGAAGAAGCCCTACAACTTCGACATCTTGGCACAATTGGCCAACACACCGGCCAAGTTGTCATTATACGAGCTTTTGAGACTCTCAAAGGATGTTCGTGCGGCTTTGAGCGATGCACTCCAAAATGCCGACGCGTACCTGGCTCAGGTCAACCTCACGGGAGAGAACCCTCCTGTAGATCTGCAAAACAGCACTTGCACGAGAGCGATGTCCAACATTGTCTTCACTCCGCAGGATATGTTCATCAAAACCAACCTGCATGATCGCCCGTTATACTACACAGGATACATCGACGACGTAAAAGTGGATCAGATGCATATTGATCCTGGCTCTTCCATAAGCATTATACCGAAGGGTCTGTTACATCATCTCCGTATCCCTATGCATCGCCTGACGCCTACAAGCACCGCCATCAGCAGTTTCAATTTGGGCAGGAGCTACCCAATTAGGACGATTCGTCTGAAGTGTCAAATTGGCGATCTCCAGTCGGAAGTAACCTGTTACGTCATAGATGCCGACACTTCTTCCAACATCCTCTTGGGGCGCCCTTGGATACACGATTATATGATCGTGCCTTCCATACTGCACCAATGCTTCAATTATGTCGACAAGCACGGCTTCGTGAGGACAGAATTTGTCGACATCGATCCCTTCAAAGGGGTCGAGTCCTACAACTCAGACTCCTGCCTGTATGAAAAGTCAAAGAGGCACCTTGGTGAAGGAGATGTGCAAGCTCGTACCGAGACAGCCACAGGATCAGAAGAACCTCGGACAATCCACCTCCAAGTTCACAAACCTGGCAAGTCCGCACCCCTTACCGCCACTCTGCGTAAGGACGCAATCAGCCTCTCGGCACAAGAAGAGCAAATGATAATCCGGCTACCAAGGTCCGGCCAAGTGCCAAGATCCACGAAGGAGCCACTGACAATCAGGCTGCCTAGAGTCGGCCAACCACAAATGGAGAAGCTCAACCCCTCCGACAAGCCAATGGCGATACGCCTTCAAAAGAAGAATCGTCACCCCGATGCAAGGTCTGGGGCTTCTAGCGAACCAACAACTCCCCGCCCAGCATCAGGTTCCAAACTGGGGGTCGCTAGTTTGCCAACGACTCCACGCTCGGCTCCACCAGCTGAACCTCTGACGATCAAGCTACCCGGGTCGTCCTCTCAGTCTTCATTTATACAGGGGGTAGCCGAAAAGGAACCGGAGCTAGCCAAGTATGTGGTGGCCTATACTGATGTTCCCTCTGTAGATGATGTAATCCTCCGAGAAAAGATACCTTACTTCATCAATAAAGGGCTATCTTTGAACTACCTCGAGCTTAATAAACTTTGTACAATCTATGCTATGGAACACGGTATAGGCACTCACCTACACACACAGGTGACAAATGTATACACCGCAATCCAGCTTACTCCAGTGGAAGACGTTTACCGTATAATCGAGGGAGGGGACCATCCAATCATCTTCGGTCGGAAGGTCGATCCGCAGCCCTTTACCATAGAAGAAGTCGACCTTGAATCAGATGCCGGAAGACTGCCTCTGTATCTTTATAGCCCCCAATCCAAATATCTTATGCAAAAACAGGGGTATGACCTGGAGACCAAGCCAGGTTTGAACTACGGCACCGGGCGACGATTACCTCTAAAGCCACCAGTCCCGGTTGGCAAACTACGGGACTACTATAGCAAGACTCGATGTGGATTAGGGTATGTTACACCCACGACAACCCCTGAAAGCTCAGATAAAGAATGTGACTGGCATTCACATTCAACCGAGTCACCAACTTCTGACTCGGATACCAGCATCGGAGACATATTCAAACAAACTCTGTCAGTCAACATGGCATTCTCCGACGCTTATGATGAAGATGAAGATATTCCTGAAATCCTCGAGCTAGAGCCGTGGGCCCAACAGTTGGATGCACAATGGAAAAAGCAGTTCGAACAGAGAGAACCCCTACTGAAGGTGAAGTTATACAAGTGGATCTCGGTAGCGAATCTTCCCCAAAACCAATCTTCATCAGTAAAAGCCTAACAGACGAAGAGCGAGAATCGCTACTGGAGCTCGTCAAAGAATATATCGATGTATTCGCCTGGAGCTATGAAGACATGCCAGGACTAAACCCCGAGGTTGCCCATCACAAGCTCAACATTCGGCCAGATACGAAGTCGGTCAAACAACAACAGCGACGCTTCCGCCCGGGCATCATGGATGCGATCGAAGCCAAAGTCAACAAACTGATAGCCAGCGGCTTCATACGTGAAGAGCAACATCCCGACTGGGTCGCCAACATAGTACCCATCCTCAAGAAGAATGGAAAGATTCGAATCTGCATCGATTTCCGCAATCTGAATGAGGCATGCCCCAAAGATGAATTCCCCCTTCCTATCACAGACATCATAATTAACAACACCTGCGCCTTCGAACGTACGTCATTCATGGATGGCTTCTAGGGGTACAACCAAATCAAGATGTCTCCTGACGACAAAAAGTATACATCGTTTCGAACACCGATCGGCACATACTGTTACACAGTCATGTCTTTCGGTGTTTGAAGAATGTCAGCGCCACATATCAAAGAGCAGGCCATGAGTATCATCTTCAGAGACCACTTACGCAAAATGATGGAGTGCTATGTTGATGACAACGCCGTCAAGAGTCGCTATAAGGGAGACCATCTACAGGATCTGAGGACGGTATTCGATCTGATGCGAGCGCACAATCTAAAAATGAACCCTACGAAGTCCTTCCTAGGCGTATCCAGCGGGAAGTTCTTGGGTTTCATCATCACCGCCCAGGGTATCCATGTAGACCCGGAGAAAACAAAGGCAATTATGGAGATGGGTCCCCCGAGAAATCTCCGCGAACTCAGAGGCCTTCAAGGGAGGCTAGCTTACATCAGGAGGTTCATTTCTAACCTCTCCGGGCGATGTCGGCCATTCACCCATCTCATGAATAAAGGTCTCGTTCGTACGGGAAGAATGCCAACGTGCCTTCGACAACATCAAAGAATATTTGTCGAGCCCTCCAGTCCTGGTGGCCCCGGTTGCTGGAAAACTATTCCTGCTCTACGTACGAGCAATGGAACATTCCCTCAGGGCTCTGCTGGCACAAAACAACGATACAGGCATGAACAAGCCATATATTACCTCAGTCGAATGATGATTGGGCCAGAGCATCGATACACCGCTGTGGAAAAGGAATGCCTCGCCCTGGTGTTCGCCATCCAGAAGATGCGGCACTATGTCACAAGACAAACCATACATGTTATCTCACGAGTCAACCCTCTCAGAGTCCTCATGACTAAACCAGGGGCACTCAGCTCTCGCCTCGCTACATGGGCAATATTGCTGTCCCCTTATCATATGATCTTCGTCCCAAAAGGCTGTTAAAGGTCAAGCCCTGGCCGACTTTTTGGCAGCCCACCAGGCTCGGAGTCGTCCAGAATATATGAAAAGATCCCAGATGAGGTCGCCGACTCGCATGCAACCTCTCACGATAATATATGACGAATGTTCTTCGACGGTGCTTCGAGAACTGGACCCAAGGGCAACATCGTCGTCGGAGTCGGGGTGGTGCTGGTTTCTTCTTTCGGATTGGTGATCCACGTGCTTACTCTCTCACAGAACCCTGCTCTAACAATGTGGCCGAGTACAACGCTTTGGTCATTGGCCTCCAACTTGCAAGAGAGCTGGGGGTAGAATATCTTGAAGCATATGGCGATTCTCAGTTAATCGTCAATCAGATCCGGGGCTCATACGAAGTTCGCCATGAAGACATGATCCCCTATCACCAAATAGCGATCAACATCATCTCATCGTTCGTGGGGTTCTTCATCGAACATGTTCCAGACTCCGAAATATCGAAGCCAATGTCTTAGCAGGCCTGGCCTTCCCCAGCAGTGTCAAATCATACTCATCAATCGGTAGATGTGACAGGCCACAAACTGGTCTGCTCCAAGAACAACGTTCAATTCGTGGCGAGTTATTCCGCTCAGAGAACCCGAAGGAAGCCACTTCCATCAGAAGGCATTCTCTCAGATTCTTCTACGATACAGAGACGAAAATACTGTATCGCCGATCCTATGATGGGTTATTACTTCGATGCCTGTCAAATGCAAAGCCAAAGAAGCCATACGCGAAGCTCACGACGGTGTGTCTGCGGGGCCCATCAGCCTGGCCCTAAATTACAAGACCGTCTTCGTCTAATGGGCTACTACTGGCCCACGATGGTAGTAGATGCGATAGACTATGCTAGAAAGTGCATAGCTTGCCAAGTCCACGCGGACTTCATCCACCAACCTGTCATGCCCCAGAACCAGAATACTGGAGAGCGGGGGCAGACATAGCCAGCTACGTATATGAAATGGAATCCATCTCGCTATGGTCACGGCTGTCTAGATACATGAGGGTTTATCTACAAGCCAACAGTCTCTTAAGGTCATGAACAAGCCTAGTGTCTCAATCACAAGGAAGTAAGTAAAAGTTACAAGATGTATGATTATTAAATATACAATAATAAGGCATCCCAATATTACATATTCAGCTGATCATGAAGCTAGTTGTTACAAAATGTCAGGACTAGCAAGAGTTTAGTCATACATGATCAACCCTAGGATCTGTTAATCATGCTACAGCCCGTAGGCAGACAGTAATTAAGTGTAACCGAGCTAAATAGGTGCTCGTCGGCTAAACGCCTCAAAAGAATATTTTTACAATAGAGTCGGAGAGCCAAAAATAACCCACTCGTTGCCAGGATTCCTTCTAGTGTTCACCATCTGGCAGGAATGTCGTAGATCCTCTGGAGCTGCTCCAAAATCTGGCCACACAAAACCAGCTGGGTCAGACCCCAGAGAGAGCAAGTGCCACAAAGGAAGCTTCACTTAAGAACTAAAACCAGCAATCAGCAAAGATATAAATAAAAGTAAGAACTGGAATAAAGAAAATACACCAGGATGATATACGACGATGAGATAACCATGGAACTATTCAGATAACCAGGTTACAACCCGTAAACCAAACAAGGATCGGGTTATAACCCTTCGTCTGAACAGAGCTTGGAATTCCCACCATTTATCGGTAAAATAAATACAAGCATTCTGGTCATGCAGCAATCTGGAACAGAATCAGGGCAAGGCTAGACAGGTTAGACTCCATCCAATCATTTCACGGCCAAGCAAGAATTACGGCTTGATACTTTAACTAACTTGGGTTGTCACAAGCCTAATTACTAACAAGATGCAGCGAGATAATTCACAGCCACAAGCCCTGCAGACCATCCAGGCTACCCAGGTCGAAAGATTAGGTTGAATTCAGGTGGGTACATCGTCCAGGAAATGCATGTACCCTTAAGTAGCTTGAAGGGTACAACACATGACAGTGTGCTGGAAATGTGCCCTACTCGACGGCAGGCTACAGATCCCAAGCGCGCCCAGGTAACGGGATTGCCTGTAGCTGGGAAATCTCTTCATGACTAGTGTATTATCTAGTTATTAGCCTTAGTCCATTTTAGTAGGTGCTCTGACCGTGGTACTCAGGAGTCCCATCCTAGACATGATGCAAGACAGGACTGGTTTAATTATACAAGCACAATCGCCCACGGTGTCCAGGTTATTATACAGGTATGTCATGTCAAGTAGCCGTCGCAACAGCTTATCAAGGTATAAATGTCAGGTTATCAGGTCAAGTGTACTTGTCAGGAGTGCGGCACGACGGGCCACTATCAGGTCATGTCAGGTTACTCATGTCAGGAGTGCACACTACGGGTCACTATCAGGTCATGCTCAATTGTCAATTCCAATATATCAAGTAAATTCGCAATTATCAAGTTCAGGAAAAGGCGTAAGGATAAAATGGGCGTAAAATATCTAATAAAATATCAATATACAGGGCTATAAAAGAGCCAAGCTTAAGGAAAATAAAACCAAATCTGACACGCTGACATAAGGCCAAGTCAGCCAAAGGCCATACGCTCAGTGTAAGCTACGCTCAGGCCAGCGTACACCTTGCTCGCTTAAGCTAGCGTACCAAGGCACGCGTACGCTCAAGCTACAGGTCAGCGTACTAAGCTAGCGTACCAAAGGTCATACACTTCCAATGTGAAGCGTACGCAAGGGTCAGCGTACACCAGGGCACGCTCAAGCTACAGGTCAGCGTACGCTCAAGCTAGCGTATGCTCAAGACTGTGTACGCTTGAGCTAGCATACGAAAGGGTCCAGGGCACGCTCACGCTAGCGTACGCAAAAGACACGCTGCCAACAGGCAGCGTATCAAGGCTAGCGTACGCTCGCTAAAGAGCAGCGTACCCAAGTCAGCGTACGCTCGCTAAAGAGCAGCGTACCAAGGCTAGCAGCGTAAGCTAAAAAGCTAGCTCACTGTTCACTGTCTTCTCCAAATGGCAAAATAGCAAGAACTCTAAAGTTGAATTTAAGCTTCAACGGTCCATATCTTGGTCAAAATAAGTCCGAATCCAACTTTCCAAAGGTCGAAATTGGGTAGAATAAAATTCTCTACAACATGGAACCATCAAAACTTGAAAACAAGGAAGTTTGATAGATCAAAACCACCAAAATCCAAAATAACTAATTTCTAGATCTACAAGAATTAAAGCCTCAAAATGGAAAATGACAAGTTCTAATGTGGTTTAGAATCATGAGGAGAAGCTAATAAACCATCAAAAGGGGTTCTCTTGTGGAAGCAAGTTGCACTTGTCTATGGTGTTCTTGGTTGGTGGAGAAGAGTAATGGTGGGGGAAGGAGAAGTAAATGAGAATTATGGAGGAGAGAGAAGGTTGGTGGGGATAATAAAGGGGGGGTTGTGGTGGAAATGAAGGAGAAGCATAGGCTAAGGTGTTCCACCCTTGGCCCATGATCAACCAAGCATTGGGCCGGCCGAACCAAGCCAACCCAAACCGAGAGTTAAACCAAGCCGAGAGCTAAACAAGGAATCAGGCAATACAGAATAAAATACGTACACGTATCCCAAAATACGTAATATGAATACAGGCATTACACAACCATCGAGTTTCTACATCCGACAGTGGCGTCCTGGCCATTCGAAGCATGGGGGATGGATATCATTGGTCCAATTACTCCACCTTCCTCCCGAGGACATCGCTTCATACTCGTAATCATAGATTACTTCTCCAAATGGGCAGAAGTTGTCCCGCTTGCAGAGTAAAGACTTCAAACGTGATCAGCTTCTTTAAGCATCACGTCATCTATCGCTTTAGACTGCCCCGAAGGATCATCTACGATAATGGTCCGCAGTTTGCAAGCCACGCCTTCTATCGGTTCTGCGATAAGCATCGCATCCAGAATATTGCTTCGTCACCATACAACCCGGTAGTAAATGGGTTGGCAGAGGCATTCAACAAAACCATCATCAAGTTACTCAAAAGTTCGTATCGTCCAATAAATACGACTGGAACGAGAAGCTTGGTGAATGCTTATGGGCATACCGTACCACAGTTCGAAAGGCCACAGGGAACACACCATTCTCCCTGGTGTACGGGAGTGAGGCAGTTCTACCATTGGAGACTCAAATACCCTCACTCCGCGTCGCCCTCACTTATAATTGACGACGGACGATAACTATCGTCGCCCTCACTTAGATGAAAAGCGCCTATTGGCTCAGCAACGAATCGCTATACCAAGCAGCATCTCTGGAGCCTTCAACAAAAGGTTAAAATCAGAACATTCCAAGTGGCGATCTGTTCTGGCAGTCCGGAGGCCGATGGTCATGATTCACAAGACCGCCGACAAGTTCCAGCCAAAATGGGAAGGTCATTTATCATCGAGGTTGTATTCTCCAACGGTACTTACCGCCTCACAAAGCAAAATGGAGACTTGCTATGTTGCCCGTCAATGGCAAGTTCCTGAAGAAATATTATCTAAATGACACATTCCAGATTATCGAGTCATGTACCCGCTGGTTCCGCTGAACTCACATCCATAATATTCCAGATTATCGAGTCATGTACCCGCTGGTGTCGCTGAACTTACATCCACAATATTCAGATTATCGAGTCATGTACCCGCTGGTGCCGCTGAACTCACATCAAAACATTCCAGATTATCGAGTCATGTACCCGCAGGTGCCTCTGAACTCACATTCCGGTCACTCTTTCAGACAGTAAGTCATGTATCACCATAACTCTGAACTTTCTTCCTGGAAAAGATCCTCCCTCATGATCCACTACCCGCTAGTGCACAAAAAGGGTAACCGATCCACAAATTTCCAAAACGGCCATGTCCTCATACCTCTGGTCGTTTCACTTTGCCAAAAACAAATCACCCCTTTATATAGAACTTCCATGTCCTCATTATCTCTGAGTCGTTCTATGTACCCTCCTTATTGAGCCCCCTCCTGCCATGTCCTTATTACCTCTGAGTGGGAAGGCTCCTTCGAAGAAACCTTCATGCTTCCATGTCCTCATTACCTCTGAGTAAGTATGATGATTCACTTTCGACTATTATCTGTACCCACAACCGGAGTACGCCAAGGATAATAGGTCGATAAATATTCTCCGCTGAGTCCACTCCTGCCATGTCCTCATTACCTCTGAGTAGGAAGACTCTGCGATAAAACCTCCGTGCTTACCATGTCCTCATTACCTTTGAGTAAGTATGTTGGTCCTCTCTCGTCTTATTATCCGTCCTGAACTAGGGTACGCCAAGGGTAATAGGCTACAAATGTCCTCTGTGGACCACAAATATCTTCCGTTGAGTAGGAAGACTCCACGGTAAAACCCTCATACTTGCCATGTCCTCATTACCTCTGAATAAGTATGTTGGTTCCCCTCCATCCTATTATTCGTATCCTAAGTTGGGGTACGCCAAGGGTAACAGGCCCACAAATGTCCTTTGCTAAGTCTCTTAGTACAGGCCCATCATTCCTCACCATGCCCCGGGAGCCCAGCTGCTCCACAGTATGCTATCTCCCGATACCCCGAACACCCACGACCACCTTGCCGTAGAACTGTTCTAAGTATCCCCAATCAAACTTGTTATCCGTACCTAAAACCAAGGTATGCCAGGGGTAACAGGTCCCAAACAAGTCCTCCATGTGGGGCAAACACCACCACAATACCACAGGCACAGCAAGCAAGACAAATGAAGGGTAGAATGGAAAATACTCTTTATTTGAAAGTCGTAAAAAGCATTACATGTTTTGGGACCACGTCCCTTTCAAAAAAAAAACAGAAACGAAAGAATAAAAGGCCGACTATAGTTCGGCATTACACAACTCCAAGAGACGGTTTCTCACCAAGGCAGTACCCCGCTCAAGCCTCTGTCTAGCCCTGCGCTTAGCCTCCTGGGATAACCGCTCCACATTATCCAGGTCCATGAGTGTCCGCCAGTCATTGTCCAACCTCTTCAGAGCCACTTCCAAGTCAGCCAAAGCTTTATTGACGTTATCAGCCTCTGGATAATCAGCCCTCTGTCGATCCGGGCAGCCTCAAGCTCAGACTCAAAGAAAGTTAACTTCCTTTGGAGCTCAAGGATCTACTCCCGCGTTTCAGTAATCCCACGGGAGGCAATCACTTCCCGAGCTGTAACATCTTACTCTCATGGCTCAATTGAACATAGCGATCAGACAGAGTACGGAGATCCTCTAGTATGACCGGTCTGGTTTTATTCTGAGCAGCCCTCGCCTTCTCTATAGCAGTTATGAGGGAGCCACGCTCCTGATCTATAGCGGCAGCTAGATCAACCTGCCGCAGTACCTGAAGCTGAGCCACCAGCTGATCCGTCTCCAGCAACTTCGCCTCCAGAAGTGCAGCCACTCCTGCCCCACCACGAAGGGCCTTAAGGATATCAATTTGACCCTGGGCGCATTGTCTGGCCAAGATAAAAGAGGTCCCTCTCTCCACAGCAGCTTCTATCCACCTTTTCAAGTGATGAAAGATGTCGACCACGTCTGTAACGCTTCATCCAGGACCTTGTAGAGGACGGCGTCAGAGGAAGCGTGGCCGGCAGCATCAAAGGAGTGGTGCTAGAACTTGCCACCAGGGGGCGACTTTCGAGCAGAACGATGCACAGATAGCGGTTAACTCTTCCTCTGCTACCCGAAGAGCCTGGACGCTTGGTAGGGCGGAGAGGTTGACTCTCTGGGCCGCCCGAGCAGAAGAAGACACGAGGACCATCGTCCCCTGCCCCGATTGTCCTTCACCGGACTTGCCAAACTCGAGCCCGCAGGAGGACCATCAGACGAGCCGAGGGGAAGAAGGTACACCCCTCTCTGCCAGTGCCCCTTCGGCAGAGTCTATCTCAACAAAGTCCATCCTCGGCACTGGAGAGGCAGGACCTGCATGTCCATGACAATGATCAATCGACGTGACCCGGAGGATGTGATCATAGAGCAGATAGGCCTCCTCGCAAGTTAAGATTCGGCTTATCTTACCGGAGAGGAGCATCGAGGCTACAGCTCGTTCGCAGCTGGCAGGGTCTCATCACCCGCGATCTCCAAATTAAATTTGGCCAGCTCCTCTGACCCAGCCACCTCAGAGGGAGAGGCAACTTGATCAGCATCATCTGGATGGAATTCAGCAATCTCAGGGGCAGGCTCACCGGAGCCCCCGTATCCCGAGTCACGATCTCGGCAACTCGAGAGTCCTCTTTTTTGACGCCTACAAGAGGGAAAGAAGATGATTAAAATCAAAGCTAGAAGAAAGGAAGGACAGGTAGTAACTTTTTTACTTCTGATGCGGGGTCAATTTCTTTGCCTTTTTCCTTCATAGTTAGCCCTCGGTGCCTGGTTGCAGCCAGTTTTCAAAAGCGAGGAATGCCGCCAACAGGAGAAAGTTGCCTGCTACGCTTCCGTGCAGGGCTGGGTGCAACGGATGGCTGATCTACCACCATTTCATCTGGCAAAACGAGCGGCTGATCCGCCCCTATATCTGCCACCGAAAAGGAAGAGTCATCTCCATCATGCCCGTCGCCTTCGTCATCTGCAACAGCGGATTCCGAATTCGGTACATCGACTCTGTTCTTCATCTTCCTTGTCTTGGCCCCCTGGGAACCCTCATCCAGCCGGTACCAACGATGAAACTAGTACCTGGATTAAAATCGACAGGAGGCTTATTCACCATGACGTAGAACAGAGCCGCCAAATATAAGATCTCTATCGACGCCTTGATAGTGGGAACTAAAACAGTACAGGTATGGAATGTGTCATAATAATGCCAGGCCCGGATGCCGTCAAGAAGGCTACCTTCAAAGCCCAGACAAGATCTGGGGCTGTCTAGAAAAGCTGACTATATCCAAATTGTCGGGCGAACCTGCTAGGCAGATAAGGCTCCAGAAAGACAGTGTTACGGTTGCGATACACCAGATGAGAGGGGCGGATATTTCGCAGCCATAGAAGCATCTGGCCGTCCAGAAGTTGAGGGGGCCCAATACCGTCAAGATTGACAGCCGCTATTTCTTCACCAGTAAAACGAGGGACAGATACGAAAATGTTGTACATGTCTGCCCTCGCCAATGCCATCCGGCAAGCACGCATGGTCTCGAATTCCAAGACTCATTACGATAGCAGAAAAAAAAGCGTCGTCATCAGTTACGTCGTCTTCAGAGCCCGGTCTCATCAAAGACGGATAATGCATCAACAGCCACCCCATCAAATAATGATAGGCAGCTCGGTCCGTTCAAAATCTTTCGTCACATCGCAGGCAATAACCTTGGATGTGAAAGTACAAAGGCCACGGTGTATGCTGCACACCATGGCCGTGAGGAGAGCTAGCCGGACTCAAAACAAACTTTACAGCCGGAAGGATGAAATTGTGACTAATCCTCTCGATAGAACCTGCTCCGCCCGAGATACACAGTTTGCAGCCATATCATCAAGAATCCCGCCAGGAGTGCCTTCTCTGATAACTCTTGGATATCCTGGTAAAAATAGCCAAAAGATTCAGTCTGACTCCGAATCTGTCGCTGGTGGTGGCCACCCTCTTAGCTGACGACACTAAGGCTTTAACCGCCTCCCGGGACCGAGGACGTCGAAGTAACTTGACCCGAGGCATCCGTCGTGAAGAGATAGTGCACCCAGTCCTTGGTGTGGGGAGCATTCCCTTCGAACTACTTTCCTTTTTGGCTATCTGATGACATGTGCTATAGTGGCATAATATCTCTGATAAAGAGCCACGAAGCCTGGATACTGTCTTTCCAAATCTTCAAACTCCTCGTTCGTAGGAGTATATGCCTCAAAAGCTTCGTCCCTCCAAGGAAGCTTGGAGACCGTGTACATTTGTGGAGCGCAAGCCCCATCTCCCCTACGGGTGTATGGAAGGTCCCCGTCCGGCGATTATACATCTCCAGCAGAGATATAAATAATCTCTTGTTTATAGGCAAGCCACGGCTAGTGCCCCGAATAGCATGGTAAAGACCAATCTCACACAGAAAGGCCTCATACTTTCGTAAAATCTACGTAGACAGATTGGTCCACGAGGGAATCGAATGTATCCAGCTGGGGAGCATCAACCGACCAATAGGATAGGAGCCCTTCCGATCAAGTTGGTTCATAAAAGTGTCGGCTGTAGAAAATGTGAAATTGGGACCCGACACATTCAAGAACGTACCCGGAGCCAATCCCATTATAAAATGACTGGTGTGCACATTGTCCGCACATACCGACTTCAGGCTGTTGCTATAATGGATGTCTCCCACAAACATTCCACCTCGTAGGTAGTAGTTAAAGAATCTTCCATCTTCCGGTCCAGAGGAGCATATTGAACCAAGATAAAGGGAAGTGACGCTCCATCTGGGGGATGCGGATCGCCATCCCGTTAGAAACAAAACTCCAGTTCTCTGACACTTCCAGAATCTGACTGTTCTTCACAGTCAAGGCGTCTCCAAAGAAGAACGCGGGCTTCAAGTATTCCCCTTCTAATTTCCAAGTTCATATAGCGTTAAGAAAATAGAAAGGCTGGTTCTTAAGGGCATTCAATCTCGCTGGAGGCTCGTCATTCGGAAACTGGTCCGCCATATGCTGAACTATATGGTCGTACCTATAGCCCAGAGCAGCTTGGGCACTGCCTACCAGGAGTTCTCCAACAGCATTAACCGACAAATTCACTAAGAAGGAGACAGAAAAAGATAAGTTAAAAAGATGGACAAAAAGGAACTAATGGGTGCTTTCGAGCTTATGCGGCTCTAATTTAACAAAGCCTCATGTGGCTCAGGAGAACACTTATGCGGCTCCAACTTACTGAAGCCTCATACGGCTCAGGAGAACACTTATGCGGCTCCAACTTACTGAAGCCTCATGCAGCTCAAGCTCAGAAGAACATTCATGCGGCTCCACTTAGTGAAGGTCATGCAGCAGTGCTTTCATAAGGCCCACAGGGATCAGATAAGTTCGTGCGGACCACATGACAGACAAATATGTGCGAACCTATACGGCTCAGTGTAGCTTATGCGGCTTCGTTGGCAAAGCGCGTATGCGGCCACAGTGGCTATTCTTATGCGGCTCGCGGCTCGACCGTAGGACGAGCATGCAACTCACATGAAGGTAAAGGCTTGTGCATAAAGCATGCAACGTAGCCATAGCAGTTAGGGTTCTTTAAACCCACATAAAGTCCTTACCAGCAATAGAGGATGGAAGTCAGGGTGAGCTGCGGGCACGACGGTCGACGGAGGAACGGCGCGGTTGAAGTAGAGGCAGTCTTCTTCGACGAAGATGCCGCCTTCTTGCCCTTCGCCGCAACGGTCTTCTTGGGAGCTATTGGCAATTAAAGAAGAAGATGATAATGGAGGAGGAAAGTTGAAGTAAAGGAGAAAGTAAAGAAGTCTTCTCTCTCAAACTCCTCTTATTTATAGGCGACAAGAGAGGGGGAGGAACATGTAGATTGATAACCGCCTCGGAAAAGACGAAATTGACCCCTCGAATTTCGTCCCCTCTCTCACAAGCGAGATTCCCAGGGCATAAAGTCCAAAGATTTAATGAGCTAACCCTTGGGATTCCTAAAGGCGGCACTAAAACGAGGCAATTAATGATGCGCACGTGGCAAGGAGCTATGCGGCCGAGACATCCATGCGGCCGAGACATCCACGGGCCGAGACATCTATGCGGCCAGAAATCCATCGTGACATCTATGCGGCTGAGACATCCATGCAGCCAGGACATCATATGCGGCCAAAAAAGTTTATGCACAGCCATGCTTCTTATTCAAAGTATTTCAATTTTGCAAATTGAAAACTTTGAAGGGGGTCTTGTAGAAGCATGGAAAAGAATAAAGAAAGATCCATGAGGCCAGAGAGCCCCATGCGGCTCAGAGAGTTCATGCGGCTCAAGTATCCATGCGGCTCAGGGATCCATACGGCTCAAATGACAATACGGCTTGATAAGGCCCATGCAGCTCAGAAGAGAAACCACGTGTAAAAGAATTCTTTCCTTCGTCCTATACTGCATTAATTGCCTTGACGGCTGACAGCTCTGACAGGGTGACAGTTCTGACACAAAGATATATTATGACTCCCTCATAATAACGGACTCCTAGGGAAGCGAAGAAAATTTCTGACACAATCCCCGAGATTCAGAAACTGTCATGCCGTCTTGACACGTAGACAGTCGTATGCTGCTCAAGAAGAGACCATCCTATGCGGCCCAAGCGGAGGCTCCTCCATGCGGCTCACGAAGACTAGCCCATGCGGCTCACGAAGACTACCTTCATGCGGCTCACGAGGACTATCTCCATGCGGTTCACTCATGTGATCATCCACACTCATGCGGCTCAAATCATTATCATGCGGTCCAAGTGGTCAGGGGGCCACTCTCAAGCAGCCTTGACACGTGGCCAGCCTTATGCGGCCCAATGAGGAGTAACTTTCCTGCGGCTCAAATTTTTGCTGTTACGACACGTGGCATGATAGCAGGGCACGTGGCATCAGATTGATCGAAATCCCTCAAAAATCAATAAAATATTGGGATCAAATCAGATCATTTGAAAAAAAGCAAATTAAAGACACGGGGCCCTCAACAATTTTTGCTGTTACGACACGTGGCTTTCTTTGTACAAGCGAGTTTGTATTGTGAAGTAAAAGTCCAGTCCTCCGATAATTGTTCTATTCTTTTATATTTCATGGCAAACACGGTCTTGCTAAAGTCACGGGGCCCGAGTTTCTTAAAGTCCTGGATATCTCCGTACCTAGTATGCGTCCCCTGATGCGGAGCCCTCTGCTCCACGGCTGCAAGGGCCAACTGATGGGCATCCTCCATACCCTGACACATCACGTCTGTCTGCCTCTGCTGAGCCTCGGCCTGGGCTCTCTGAGTCTCCAGCATCTGCTTGAGAAAAGTAAGCATCTGTCCCATATTGTAGGCAGAGGAGGTGGAGGTGGAAGTATGTCTTCAACTAGCGGAGGAATCTGCTGCGCAGGAGGAGGAAGAGCGCCCGTATCAACCACTGTACTACGACCGGAAAAGTCGTAGCAACACTAGGGTCAGCCCTCGTAACTGGAGGAGAAGCACCCCCAAGAGCTGTGTCGACACCCCGACTGCTGCAAGAGTATCCAGATCAGGTCCGCGAGTCATAGCAGACCTCTCCGCGTCTGCGGACTCAGGATGCTGGGACCTGTCTGCACCATCCTGAAGATAGAAATAAAGAAGGTAATCAATACGGCACAGGAAATATGATATCAAGGAGGAAATTAGAATGCAAAATCAATATCAAAGACGGTAAGCAAGATAAGCAAGGAAAGATCCTACTGTGATTGTGTACTCTTATCTTACTACCTCCTATATGTAACACAGGCTCGTAGTCAACACTCTAAGACGAGTGCCGCCACAACATCGCACTAATTATGACTTCAGGAACGCTTAGGTTTACTACCTCCTATATGTAACACAGGCTACTACAGGCCCGCACCCGCTATAAGGGCACGTGTATGTGACAACGCCCAGCCCTCACCGTAAAAATGGCGTGGAACGCTGTAGGTTTTCTACTCTAACAACAGTTTATATATATATCAAAAACCTGTCGAGAATATGGTCAACTCCGAACGGAGGACAAGCAATGAATATATATGAGTGCTCAATCACAACTCTAAGATGATAAAGTAAAGACTGAAAGATAAAGACAACAAGACGATAAAATATAACCTGTCAAGTCCAACACAAATAATATACAAGTCCAAGTCCAAGTCTCTAATATAATCCAAAATATAACAGTCTCAAAAGTAACTAGAGACAAGGTCCAGTACAAATAACTCTAACTAAGCAATAGGTAAAGTCTCATCAGGCGGAGCTAAGCCCTGCTAGACCAAGGTCTCCAAGTCTAAGCCCACTACGTCATCCGGACTGTAGTAGGTACTGTAATCCCCCTCATCTGCATCTGTAATATTTTGTCAATATATCCAGTCAGGATGGAACGAGTACAATCAACTAACAACAGTTCACAAGATATGACAAAAGCTATAAGAATGTTAATAGAGAGTATACACAAGAAATCATGGAATACATGTGAGTATCATGGCATGGTAAGTTGTAAATCTAGAGCTAGAACAAGGCAAGTAAACTGATCATGGCATGTACAAGAATCAAGAATCATCTATCTAGGTGTGTGACTACTAGTTTCAACATGTGGCCAGCTTGGGTCTGTACAAGGTCTACTGATCAGCCAATCCTACGTGGAGTGTAGGATTGGTATCATTCAAGGTCTACAAGAATAACAAGGCAGATAATGACCACACCTATACTAGTACTCTCCGT
>JANAVB010011286.1:0-32113 GCA_029216955.1 Iris pallida
CAAGGGAGCACGATATGAGAAATGAAGCCAGTAATAAGAGAATATGATAATAGATCTCTGCTATCTACTAGGATTCACATAACATTACGACACTTCGAACCAACCTCCCAACCAAACAAGGACAGAAGTTGGCCCGTCATGTCCTTGTAGAACCCTAGAGGGGGGGTGAATAGGAAATAAAATATAAACTACAACAATTGATGTAATAAAGGCAATTTAAAGTAAAGAGTAGAAAGATCAAACGCAAACGCAAGGATGTATCCTGGTATCCTCTTTTGAGACAATCCAGTCCCGGAACTCTCTCCGGCTTTAATCCACTATTATCCAAATAGTACACACGAGTTTGGATCCGAAGAACTCGCCAACTTCAACACGAGTTTGGATCCGAAGACTCGCCAACTTTACACACGAGTTTTCTTACGAAGGCTCGCCAACTTCAAACAAAAGAGAATGAGAACTTGTTGATCTTCTAACACGTGAAGATCGAAATGTACAACTCTTTAATACTCTAGCACTTTGGGAGAGGATGACAATGAAAAGCTTTGGAGAGTATTAATGGTGGAGCTCTTGGTGTTGGAAAATTTATGAAAGTTGGTGAGGAAGCTCAAGAGAGAGAGAGCTTCCTTTTATAAGAAAACCAAGAGTAGGTGGCATTTAACTCTGAAATGCAGGCAGACCGGCATACCGTCGGTGCGGCATACCGCCGGTATGCCGGCCAAATAGTAACGGTCATAATTATGACCGTTCAAGAGCATTAAATGCGGCCATTAATGTGTGTCAGACCAAATCGAAAATTAAGTATTCGAAATTCGGTATACCGCCGGTATGCCGGAGCATACCGCCGGTATGCCGGAGCATACCGCCGGTATGCCGATAGAATGTCACAGAAAGTTTCGAGCTGCTAGAAACGGCATGCCGCCGGTATGCCGTAGCATACCGTCGGTATGCCGACAGTTGATCACAGCAACTTTTGTGTTGCTAAAAACGGCATGCCGCCGGTATGTCGCAGCATGCCGTCGGTATGCCGACATTTCGAGACAGCAACTTTCTAAGTCCAAAAACGGTATACCGCCGGTATGCCGAAGCATACCGTCGGTATGCCGCTTTTTGTCACAGAAACTTTTCTGGATACGAAAACGGTATACCGTCGGTATGCCGAAGCATACCGTCGGTATGCCGCTCTGAATGACATATTTTTCGATTTGTGCTTTTAGTTATCATCCATCCTTTAGTGTTTACAGATATACCTAGACCAGTATAGACACGAGGACTCAAAGCAGGAAACGTCGGTAACTGCTACAGTCTTCAAGGAAGAAGGAGGAAGCTCTGGAAGTGAAGAACTCCAAGTAGTACATCTTCTGGGAATATTTGAATCTGAAGAACAGAGACTAAACTACGAAGATGCTGTTAATTACTCAAAATAAAATGTGCCAACAAACTCCCCCATTTTGATAATTGACAAAATAGAGAGATAGCATCTTCAGGGAGTAGCTCCCCCGTAGGTAGACAGCTCCCCCTCATACGATTTCTCCCCCTTTGTCACTTAGTTAAAGATGGGGATAATCAATAGAAACATTGTATAAGAGAAAAGACATGAGTATATAAAGAAAAGAGCATGCATGAATATATATGAGAGAAAGTGAATACATGCTGGACCCATACATTTCATAGTAAGATAAACGATTCTCCATAACGAAAGCCAGACACAACAGACAACCATAGATAATGTCCCCGAAGGACAGCAAACAGCTAAAACAACCATAAATCGGTCCCCGAAGGACCACTAAAGACAACAAACTGAAAAACACACATAAAAACTAGGAGAACTCAAGAACCGAAACCACCATCAAAAGGAAGACCATCCCTAATCCTCCGGATCATCATCATCATCACCCTGAGCCTGTTGGAAGGCGCCAAAAGGATCAATGCCGTCAGGGTACATAAATCCATAGGCATTGGGGTCAGAGAAGCGCGGGCCTGTGTACATGGGATCCTGAAGAGATCCAGAAAAGCATCACGGTCTTGAAGAGTGCGCTGAATGAAGTACCCCTGATCGTGGAACCGAGTCTGGATCAGGGCGCCAAGTCCACGAGTGTGGACCCGCATCTGCTCCTCCGCCTGGGCCATTCGCATATCAAAATGCTGCTGAGTGAGCGACATATAACGGCCCGAAGGAGGAGGGGTAGATGTGGGAGCAGCAGGCGTGGATGCCGGTTGCTCTTGGGAAGATGAGGCACGGGAAGTAGAGGCGCCAGCCAGGGTACGGAAGATAGCAAGATATGAGGGGACGCCATCCGAGGTGCAGAGAGACAGGTCAACATGCTTGGCCTCCATGAGCAGAGTGATGAAAGAGCCATAGTAGAGATTCTGCTTCCCCGAAGGCATGGTACGTCGGAATTACAGAAGAAGAGTCTTTGGGAAGGAGAATCGCTTCCGGGCATAGAGATGGTACATGCAGACGAGGGCATCATCAGTGATAGCGTCATAGTTCCCCGCCCTTCGGAAAGAGAGTGTGGCACACGATCCGATGGAGCTCGTAATAAAATGGCTCCAGCTGGACAGAGAGGGCCGGGATGGCCGGAGGGTTGGGACCCTTGCAGATGATTCGGCAGAATTCGTCGAAAGGGGACGCCGCCGAGGAGTTGAGAGCACCCAACAAAGGTAACGCATCCTCTTTGTCTGGGATGCCTAAGATGGCCCCCACTTCCCGAGATGTGAGACGAAAGTGGCGGTCATTGACCATAGATTGGATGGCGGAAGGGTCGTCGTCATCCCCTCTCATGTTGCAATAGAAAAGGCGAACAGCAACAGGGTAGACAGGGATTTGGCGCCTGAGAAGAGAGGAGAGACCGGCATCGTCAAACAAAGGGACGTGACCAGGGAAGAGGTTCCAGTTGATCGCCCGTCCTTTGAATACGTTGTGATTGGCGAAGTGCTGGAACCAAAGCTCGGCGGCCAGAGAGTTGGAGAAGACGCGCTGGTCATAGCCGGTAGGAAGCGAAGGGGTTGAACCCGGAGGAAGAGGAGGATCGGGGGCGCTTAGGGTTGGCCATGGAGAGGGATTGGTGCTATGGTGTGGAGGAAGGAGTAGAGAGGAGAGGGAGGAAGGAGGGTTTTTTTTAAGAGAGGAGGGAGATGAAGAGATGATTTTGAAAATGGGTAGGAACGGTTGTAGAGAAAGTTTGAAAGAGAAGGAGTTGAAAAGGTGGAGGAAAGTTATGATGGTGGAGTAAAAAGAGAAGAGAAAGAGGGGAGGAAGTGATGGGTAGTTAATGTGAAGAGATGAAGGATAGTAAATGAGAAGGGAGGTGATGGGATGGGAGTTGAGGATTGATGGGATGGATAAGAGAGAATAGAATAGGGTAGAAAGGAATAAATGAAGGAGTAAGATAATGTGGGCCCGAATCCAGAGTTTAAATCCTGTCCGCCGCTGCCCGGCATACCGGCGGTATGCCGACGTGTACCGACGGTATGCCGTCGTTCGAAACAGAACACATTCTCTTGAAAAACGGCATGCCGCCGGTATACCGTAGTATACCGTCGGTGTGCCGGTCGACTGGGACTAAGGATCAAAAGATAAAATGCCTAGTTCTCGGCAAAGGAAAGAGAAACGATCTTCCGGGAGAGGCTTAGTGAAAATATCGGCTAATTGATAGGTAGTATCAATAAATTCAAGATGGATATCTCCTTTTTGCTGATGGTCACGAAGAAAATGGTGTCTAATTTCAATGTGCTTCGTGCGTGAGTGACAAATCGGGTTTTTCGTGAGATTGATAGAGCTAGTGTTATCACATTTAATAGAGGTACAAGAATAAGAAATGCCATAATCTAAAAGTGTTTGTGACATCCAAAGAATTTGTGCACAACAACAACCAGCCGCAATATATTCTGTCTCAGTGGTGGAAAGAGCAACAGAGTTTTGCTTCTTACTAAACCACGATACCAAGGACTTCCCGAGGAATTGACATGTGCCACTAGTGCTTTTTCGGTCAATCTTGCAGCAAAATCCGCATCCGAAAAGCCGTGAAGCTCAAAGGATGAGGATTTCGGATACCAAAGACCCATGTTAATGGTGCCTTTGAGATAACGAAAAATGCGCTTAACGGCACTCAAATGTGATTCCTTTGGATTGGCTTGATATCGTGCACACAAGCAAATACTAAACATGATATCCGGACGGCTAGCCGTTAAATAAAGTAAGCTACCGATCATACCTCTATACTTACGAATGTCGACCGATGTGCCATCTTCATCATTGTCAAGCTTGGTCGTTGTAGCCATAGGGGTCCTCATTGATTTGGATGAGTCAAGGTCGAAACGCTTGAGGAGGTCCTTTGTATATTTTGCTTGATTGATGAAGGTTCCTTTAGGCCCTTGTTTGATTTGTAACCCCAAGAAGAAGGAGAGTTCACCCATCATACTCATTTCAAACTCTTCCTGCATAACTTTGGCAAATTCTACACAAAGTGTGTTGTTAGTAGAACCAAAAATAATATCATCAACATAAATTTGAACCAATAAGAGAGTCCCATCATGTGATTTAATAAAAAGTGTAGTGTCAACTTTTTCCTTTGAAAAATTGTGAGAGACAAGAAAAGAGCTAAGACGCTCATACCAAGCACGTGGAGCTTGTTTGAGGCCATAAAGGGCTTTATGGAGTTTGAAAATGTGGTTAGGAAATTGAAAATCTTCAAAACCGGGAGGTTGTTTAACATAAACTTCCTCCTTAATAATACCATTAAGAAAAGCACTCTTAACATCCATTTGAAATAGCTTAAAGTCATTAAAACAAGAAAAGGCACAAAGCATACGAATGGATTCAAGACGTGCAACCGGAGCATAGGTTTCGTCGTAGTCAATGCCTTCCTCTTGGTTATAGCCTTGAGCAACCAATCGGGCTTTGTTACGAGTCACTAACCCATCTTCATTTAGCTTGTTGCGAAACACCCATTTAGTTCCAATAATGGGATGATTGCTAGGTTTTGGGACAAGTTCCCAAACCTTGCTTCGCTCAAATTGATTGAGCTCCTCTTGCATAGCTATCATCCAAAATTCATCAAGAAAAGCATCATGAACATTTTTAGGCTCTATTTGAGAGATAAAAGCCACATTGGCACAAAGATCACGAGTGGCGGATCTTGTACTAACACTTGAGGAAGGATCCCCAATGATAAGCTCCTTAGGATGATTGGTGACAAATCTCCATTCTCTTGGGAGATCCTTTGGAGGAGGCTCGAGAGGAGGAGACTCTTTTGATGGGGTCACAACTTCATTGTTAGATGAAGAAGGACGATCCTCAATAGAGGAGTTCTCCAACCCAAATGAGATGTCATCAATATCCTCGGAGGAGGAGAATGTAGAAGAGTTGAGTTCGTTAAAAGAGACATTTATTGACTCTTCGACAACAAGACTTCTTTTATTAAAAACACGAAAACCTTTGCTATGAGTAGAGTATCCAAGGAATATCCCTTCATAGGCTTTCTCTTCAAACTTGCCTAGGTTATCCTTGGTATTCAAAATAAAACAATTGCAACCAAAAACCTTAAAATATTCAATAGAAGGAGTTTTGTTAAACCAAAGCTCATAAGGAGTCTTCTTAGTAATAGGTCTAATTAAGACTCTATTAATAACATGACACGCCGTATTAACGGTTTCCGCCCAAAAATATTGGGGGAGCTTATATTGGTTTAACATGACCCGGGCCATATCGCCAAGGGTTCTATTCTTTCTCTCCACAACACCATTTTGTTGAGGAGTACGGGGACAAGCAAAATCATGTCCAAAACCATTCTTTTCACAAAATCTTTTGAAATCAACATTATCAAATTCACCTCCATGATCACTCCTAATTTTGTTAATAGAAAAACCTTTCTCATTTTGAACACGTTTACAAAAAGCAACAAATTCACGAAAGGTATCACTTTTGCAAGCAAGAAAAATAACCCAAGTAAATCTCGAAAAATCATCAACTAAAACAAAGCATAAAGTTTGCCACCAAGGCTAGCTACTCTACTAGGCCCAAAGAGATCCATATGAATAAGTTGGAGGGGTCTAGAGGTACTCACAGAGTTGATGGATTTGAAGGATGACTTGGTCAACTTACTTTTCTCGCATTCTTCACATACTATATCCTTTTTGAAAGGGATGCTAGAAAGTCCTCGTACAAGCTTCTTGGAGGCGAGGCGAGAGATGGTATCCATGTTGGCGTGTCCAAGCCTCATGTGCCAAAGCCAACTCTCATCGTTCTTTGCAACTAGGCACCTGTCATTGTTAGTACCTTCAACAAGATAAAGAACATAAATATTGTTTTCTCTAATGCCTTCATACACAATAGTTCCATTGGAGCTATCGGTAATGTAGCATTTGAGTTTAACAAACTTGATATCATAACCATTATCGGTAAGATGGCTAATACTTAAAAGATTGTGCTTGAGATTAGTAACAAGACAAACATTATTAATACAAGGATAAGGAGGAGAACCGATATTACCATTTCCAATAATATAACCTTTAAGATTGTTACCGAAGGAGACGTGTCCTTCTTTCTTCATCGATAGTGTTGTAAAAAGTGAAGCATCACCGGTCATGTGCCGTGAACAACCGCTATCGAGAATCCATTTGCTTCTAGCATGAGAAGGATTCGTCACCTACAACATAAGTTGAAGATGAACATTTTGGTACCCATGATCTTATGGGTCCATGAGTGTTAGTCTTAGGAATCCACTTAAGAACTCTCATGTCAACTTGTTTTCTTGTATAACAAAAGTTAGAAGTGTGACCTACCAAACCACAATAATTGCACATCAAGGAAGATTTAGAAGAAGAAGTGTGAGTGTTGTGCATGTGTGAGTTACTAGTGTGAGAAGTTCTACCATGAGTGTTATGATGATAGTAAAAAGCATGATGAGAGGTGTTCTTCTTGACAAAGGGTCCTTTTCTTGTGTTAGAAAAGGAGTTGTGTGTAGTGTTCATGTAATGATTGTGCCTAGCATTGTGATGAGTGTGAGGGTGTCTTGGAGCATGCATGTGAGTGGTATTCTTATTACCTAAATTCTTACTTCGTGTAAGAAGATCATTATACTTAATAGAGGTGGAATATTCTCTTCTATTAGCATCTTGACATTTGTGCATGGCAAATTCATAGGAGCTTCTCATGGATTGAATCTCATCATCCTTTTTCTTGATGGTGTCAAGAGATTCTTGAAATTTGAGTCACAAAGACTCTATTTCATCCGTGTCGGAAATAGGAGATTTTCCCTTCACATCAATGATGATGTTTGAGAGCCTCTCTACTTCAAGTTGAAGAGCCTCAACCTCCTTGAGAGATTTCTTGTATTTATTCCGAACACCTTTGTGTTCATCATGTAATTCAAGAATGGCTTTCTCCAAATCATCATAGGTAAGAGTGTTTAAAGAAAAATCATCAAGTACCTCATCGGTTGCCATGAGACAGACGTTGGCATTGTGTTTGCACTCCTTGTCGTTGTCGGAGTCGCTTGCGTCGCTTTCACACCAAATACTAGTGTTGGCAAACTTTCTAGAGGATGAGCTTCCCTTGCTAGGTTTCTCGTACTTGCTTGAGTCTTTTCGTATCATCGGACAATCCCTCTTGATGTGTCCGGGTCTTCTGTATTGATAGCACGCCGGGTCTTCTTCATTGTCCCGTCTAGAGCGGTTGGCCTTGTTGAACTTTAAGAACTTCCGAAAGTGCTTAGCTGTGAGAGCTATTTCTTCATCGTCATCCGACTCATTGTCGTCGGAGCTATCCTTGGAGTAGGACCTTGAAGCTTTGAGAGCGAGAGTCTTCTCTTTTTCTTTGGTCTTCTCCTTCTCCTTCTCTTGAATGGAGGATTCCTCTTGATCCTTCATGTCGAGCTCGTGAGTCATTAGCTTACCCATGAGGGTCTCTAGGTTCATGACGGTTAGATCGTTCCCCTCAATGATTGCGGTAGCTTTAGGACTCCAAGCTTTCGTCAATCCTCTAAGAATTTTCCTTATCTTTTCATGAGCAGGATATTCCTTTCCAAGAGAAGAGAGAGGGTTAATAATGTCACCAAAATGAGTAAACATGCTAGCAATAGATTCATCATGCTTCATTTTAAAAGACTCATATTCTTGCGTGAGTCTACTAATCTTGGATTCCTTCACTTGTGAAGTTCCCTCGTGTGTGACTTCAAGTAACTTCCAAATCTCATTGGAAGTCTTGCAAGTAGAGATCCGGTTGAATTCACTACTGTCAAGGGCACAGTAAAGAGCATTCATTGCCTTGGCATATCGACAAGCAAGCTTCTTAATATTTTCGGCAAGTATTTTCCGAAGGGTGTCAGAAGCAATATCCTCAATAGCTCTGGAAGGAGTAGGAAGGCCATTTATCACGCAATCCCATAAGTCGAAATCTATGGACTTGAGATAAATGCCCATCCTAATCTTCCAGTAGTTATAGTTGGTACCATCAAATAGGGGAGGCCTATTTGTGGAGTGTCCCTCATTGTGAAACGTGTTGATGCTAGGGTTAGAGGCCATGGATCACTCAAGGGTGTAAATCCAAATCAAGAGAACGAGGCTCTGATACCAATTGTAGAACCCTAGAGGGGGGGTGAATAGGGAAATAAAATATAAACTACAACAATTGATGCAATAAAGGCAATTTAAAGTAAAGAGTAGAAAGATCAAACGCAAACGCAAGGATGTATCCTGGTATCCTCTTTTGAGGCAATCCAGTCCCAGAACTCTCTCCGGCTTTAATCCACTATTATCCAAATAGTACACACGAGTTTGGATCCGAAGAACTCGCCAACTTCAACACGAGTTTGGATCCGAAGACTCGCCAACTTCTACACACGAGTTTTCTTACGAAGGCTCGCCAACTTCAAACAAAAGAGAATGAGAACTTGTTGATCTTCTAACACGTGAAGATCGAAATGTACAACTCTTTAATACTCTAGCACTTTGGGAGAGGATGACAATGAAAAGCTTTGGAGAGTATTAATGGTGGAGCTCTTGGTTGTTGGAAAATTTATGGAAGAGTTGGTGAGGAAGCTCAAGAGAGAGAGAGCTTCCTTTTATAAGAAAACCAAGAGTAGGTGGCATTTAATGCTCTGAAATGCAGGCAGACCGGCATGCCGTCGGTATGCCGCGGCATACCGCCGGTATGCCGGCCAAATAGTAACGGTCATAATTATGACCGTTCAAGAGCATTAAATGCGGCCATTAATGCGTGTCAGACCAAATCGAAAACTAAGTATTCGAAATTCGGTATACTGCCGGTATGCCGGAGCATACCGCCGGTATGCCGATAGAATGTCACAGAAAGTTTTGAGCTGCTAGAAACGGCATGCCGCCGGTATGCCGTAGCATACCGTCGGTATGCCGACAGTTGATCACAGCAACTTTTGTGTTGCTAAAAACGGCATGCCGCCGGTATGCCGCAGCATGCCGTCGGTATGCCGACATTTCGAGACAGCAACTTTCTAAGTCCAAAAACGGTATACCGCCGGTATGCCGAAGCATACCGTCGATATGCCGCTTTTTGTCACAGAAACTTTTCTGGATACGAAAACGTTATACCGCCGGTATGCCGAATCATACCGTCGGTATGCCGAAGCATACCGTCGGTATGCCGAAGCATACCGTCGGTATGCCGCTCTGAATGACATGTTTTTCGATTTGTGCTTTTAGTTATCATCCATCCTTTAGTGTTTACAGATATACCTAGACCAGTACAGACACGAGGACTCAAAGCAGGAAACGCCGGTAACTGCTACAGTCTTCAAGGAAGAAGGAGGAAGCTCTGGAAGTGAAGAACTCCAAGTAGTACATCTTCTGGGAATATTTGAATCTGAAGAACAGAAGACTAAACTACGAAGATGCTGTTAATTACTCAAAATAAAATGTGCCAACAGTCCTGACATTCTGATCATCTCAGTTAGGTAACAGAGTAGGTACAGTACACAAATAAATCAATTTAAACGGCCATGCAACTACTCTGGCTTGCTATTGTGAGTTCCAAGTTATCCTGGAATTATGCAATAAAGGATTCCGCAGTTCTTACTATGTGCAAGCAAGGCTAGTTTACCCAGTCAATCAATTGTGCCAATCATGAATTAGACGAGTCCCAGCGGGACGTCCGTCATCAATATACAATATACAATAGATAATATAATCAGATACCGCTCCCTGTCCGTGTGGCAGATTTGCAGTATCTGTGGGGACCAACCGGCCTGTCGGGCACTAGTAGTCCCAAGAGGGCTGCCATGTAAGTGCCCGAGAATCTATTCTCTCCATGCAATCATTATTTTATTTAACTTAATAGTCTCTACATTGAGTGAAGTCCCACGCCGTGGGTCATGGTCATTCAAATGAGTACTTTCGTACGGGGTACGATATGCACAACTCTACAACGATACCCGTGCGGTTGGGTTGTAGGTCTTACATAGCGTAATGCAACAATCAAAACTAACTACAGAATAATCATGCCTTGACCATAAAGTACACATGCTATTTTTGTAAAATAAATAACTAAATAAATAAATAAATAAATAATTTGAAGCCTGCATATGCCTGTATGCCAATATTCGAGATTAGCCAGTCGATTGTAATAGTTCATAGTTAATATGAACGTGTCTCATTCATTCATTTCAGTAAGACGACTAGCCAATCTCTTAGTTCTAACTAGGAACGCATGATCAATTATTTTAAATTAAGATGACAATCCTTGTTTATTAATGTTAAATAAATGTCAAGGCAACAATTAAAGTCAAGATAAATAATTAATGTTAATAAATGCCAAGTCAATCAATCAATGATAATAAATGTCAATCAATGTCAGTTGAAACAAGAATCAGCCAAAAGGGCATTATGGCTAGCATCCATGCGGCTGGGAAATTATTGATTCATGCGGTTAAGGAAACTAAATTTATGCGGCCAGGATAACATGTGCCTATGCGGCTAGAAAAATGTTGCTCATGCGGCTGGGATAATTAAGTCTATATGCGGCTGAGGCGGCCATGGTTGAAACGAGCCCCATGCGGCTGAGGATGACAGGCCTCATGCAGCTGAGAGCAACAGGCGCCTTATGCGGCTGAGGAGAATTTATCTCATACGGCTGAGAATGGCGAACCTCATGCGGCTGCAAAGCTCCATGCGGCCGAAACAGTTCAGAGTTATGCGGACAGGGTTGACTTATGCGGCTAGATAGGACTCGGGTCCTTATATAGCCAGAATATAAATTCAAATGCCACGTGGCCAGGACTCCATGCGGCCAACACTTCATGCGGCCAACACTTCATGCGGCCAACACTTCATACGGCCAACGCTTCATGCGGCCAATACTTCATGCGGCCAACACTTCATACGGCTAACACTTTATGCGGCTCAAGAAGTGTAACCTTCGTTTCCGAACTTTCAAAATTCCTATTATTTTTTCTTCTTTTTTTTGCTTGAGAGAATAAATTTGTCTATGAAGAAAAAATCGCAACTATTTTCGATTTATAAAAAGGTTTGTTAATTTTAATTTTCAAATTACTTTTAGGAATAATATTATTTAATACTGTTTTAGCGATATTAATCAATAAACTATACTTGTTATTCAATATCTATTTTAGATTTAATAAATCTATTGCTACATTATTTTAGCAAAGATTGTATCTATGAAAATCTATTTTATAGATTATTGAATATTAATTTAAAACTACTATTTTAATTTAAGATCAGATTTATCCTTATCAATATTTTAAATCTATTAGAGGATAAGCATTGGATATTATTTTGGATCATTATTTATTTGGTTATATTTGATATAATAATTTAAGTTATGAAAGATTCCAACAATATTGGATTCATAATCCCTTCCTATCTAGGAAACCTCTTCACCCTATATAAAGGAGGCTTCCCTTTTGTTTCCTTTCCACAGAAATCATAATCTCTATTCGATGACAGTCTCACCACAGCCCATCCAATCCCAACAATTCATCAACCATCACCATAACCGTCGTGTCCGTATCCACCACGATACTGGAACCCATCCTCTCGCCTCTGCCGACAACGCCGGGAACTCCTTGGCCGACCACCTTCGCCATCAATACCCAAGCCGCAAACCCCGAGTCCGCCTTGCCATAGCACCTGCCCGATCTCCGACCAACCAGATCCTTCCCGCAGAACCAACCAAGACCATCGCTACCACCACCACAGGATTCATCGTGTCCGGACCCGTGTGTCCGTGTCATTCCCATCTTATTCCACAAGATTACAACTCAACGAATTTCGGTGTCCGACGAGCCGGACACGATACAAAAACAAAGTATAACCTAGTCTCTGGCCGACGCCGGTGAGCGCCACGGCCCCAGTCCGCTTACCTCGTCCGACGAACTCCGCACCCGAGTCCGCTCGCCGCCCGCAGCCGTGGCCAAGCCCCGCGCGCTGACTGCCTCCAAGCCGAGATCGGCACCTCCGTTGCGTGGCGCACGCTTTGCTCCGGTCTCTCCGATTCCCGTACCGTTGTTCCCGTCCTTCCGCCGTAACCACCGGCTGCCCAACCGACAGCTCCGACGCCGTACGGTGCGCCGGCAGCTGGCGTTCCCTCTCTCCGCCGAGCCAACTCCAGGCGGCGTTCCCTCGCGCGGCTTTTCCTCCATCCGCCGCCGTGCCGCCTTGGCCGTCCCTACTCCGTGGTGAGCCACCAGTGGCCAGACGCTCCCTCTCGGTCGGCGCCAACCGAAAGCCGCCATCGTGCCCACGCCCGCCCGGCCGTGCTCCTCCACGGGCAGCGCTGCGACCGGCCGAGCAACCGCCGACGCCGCTCTGTGGGGTTTGACCCCCAGGTGACAAACACCAACCACCCGCCTCGCCATGAAGCCCCGACCTCCTCATGGCCGCTGATCCTCGCCGTGAGTCCTCACAAGCCAGTCCTCCGCCGAGGAACGCTCCTGAGCGCTAGCTCTCGAAGCTTCCCTCTTTTCTCCCCAAATGGTAACTCACTCTCTCTCCCATCCTTCAGTTCATTTATTCTTATCATTGAAGAAGAGAGCAACATTTTGCTTCTTCCGCATATGGGGAAAAGAGAGCACAGCATTTTGTCTTTTCCGTACATGGGGAAGAGAGCACACCAGACCGTCTCTATCCATATGTTTACTATTTTATTATTACTTACAAAAGACATGAGAGAGTTGGTTTTGGTATTATACGATTATTTGTATCCAGAAGTAATTGTGTGTGTATTATTATAATTAATATTTTCTAAAACACTTATAATAAGAATGGGCAGTATGCATGTGTTTGGACTTTAGTAATGGGCTAAAGCCCAGTTGATTATTTTAAATATGGGTCGTGAGTAATACAAAATAGTTTCATAATATTGTAATTATATATTTTAAATGGCCTGTATAATTGGCATATTTACGAATATGATTTATTTGGACTTGTTGATTAGGTTTCTAATCCTAAAACGGCTTCCTAGATTTTCATGTTTTAACTAAATATCATTTTAACTAATAAATGTACTATAAAATACTTTCTAAAATATTCTAATAGATAGATTCTAATGGTTATAAATATTTTCCTAAATTTTTTTTTATCTAAAAAGATTAAATATCCATTATCTTTCTTAAAAGCAAATCTTCCTCTTAGGTTAGAAACTTGATCATGACCAACCAAATTGTATTCTTACTTTTCTAGCAAAATCCAAAATTCTCCACATTGACCCTAGCAGGCCATTCTGGATTCAACGGACGATTTTGTGCATGGCCCGCCGGAATCCAACTTTGGACATACGGTTGGGTTCGTATCGGAAAACTGGATCCGTAGACATATAGTTTGACAAATTTAGAGACCGTTGACTCTGGCACGCTTTTCGGTGCAAAGCGGGTCCAACGACGGACATCGTTTTTGTCCGAAATTACCGTTTTGCCCCTGTGTCCAGAATTGGACTTAAGGACAGGCAATCCTAGCTAATTTGACTATTCTGAGAACGTTGGTACTATTTATTTCAGCATCCGGAGACTTCTGCATGTGTTGATTGATTGTGGCTCATTGTGTGGTATAGTATTGGTTTCTCCAGCTAAGGACCTCAGGCAAGTGCACTTTCTGATTGCTTTTCGATTCATAGTAGTCTTTTCATTTCATGTCTATACATATATCTTGCTGCTTGTTGACACGCTCGTCACACGGAGTAGTCGGGAGGGGAAATATCTTAGTACACATGTGGACTACCCAGAAATATCCCAAGATGTCTATTCGTGAACAATAGTATCTGCACACGACACGTGTAGATGCCGGATTTACCTCCTAGCCGTTCACATATCGAAACAGATATTTCACACCACCTAGATAGATGTCTTTTATTAGTTTTTCCTTGTTTACTTCTCTATCGTGCTATGTCATCAGTTTTCTTACAGCTTTCATATCTCATATGCTATTTTCATGTCTTGTTAATTCTATTGTGTTTTGCATTGCCGTCGGTTTGTGTACTTGTTCCAATCCTGACTGGATAACCAACATTTTTCAGGTTTAGCCGCGATCACTCTTAGTACTGGGAGAACTTGGGTATGCTGAAGACGACCTAGAAATAGATAGCCATCGTATCATTCCATTAATTGTAAAACTTTGTATTTTCCTTTAACTTATAAATGTTGTAAATGTTGTAATAAATCTAGAAATGTGAATGAGCAATATTGTTTATTTTTTGAGCATTTATTTCTTGCGGGCTTGACAGCGTTCTACCGCCGACTCTGCGGCGTAGGCTGGCTTGGACACGTCTCGTATCCGAAAAGCGGGTGCGGGTCGTGACAAGTTTTTGTGGTGGCCCATGCAGGTCAGTCTTCGCAAAAGACTGCGAACTCGTGGTAGTACGTATCTTAGTCGTACTGCTGCGAGCCTGCGACCAGGAAATGCTCATTCACAAATAGGATTAAAATAATTTAGGAGAATAACTAGGACTAGGAGTCCCTTGTTCATACTGACCATTGGGTAGTTAAGATTATTAGATAGGCCATGTAATTTAGATAACTTGCTAGATCCCTATAGGTACACTGATACTTTTAATATGACATTATGATCCAATGTGGATCCACTATTCACTGGTAAGTTAGACTTGCCTAGAATTAAGGCATTAATTTTAATGAACTGTTTAATATTATTTTGCTTTATTAGACATAAATCTTATATCATAAGTTAGAAGTGTCTATTTCAAATTCTTTATGCTGTAAGGAGTTAGTTTATAACTTCTGATTCTGTTATTTGTATATGAATCTCGAGTTAGGTTTTGATTTTCCCAAAACTCGAACTACTTGTATCTCTTTTCAAAAATCTCGCCTACTTATATTTTGAATATCTTGACCAATGCTGCTATTACAGCCTAGTTTTTGCAAGCTTACTCTTTTATCGAGCTTGATTCGAGACATATGTTTATTGGGGACGCCCGCTAACGTATTGTCTAATCAGAATCAGTGTACTATGGTCTGATCAACCATGATGTATTTGGTTCGCTTTTTATTTAATTATCCTACGTGGATTGAGATATAGATGTCTCTAGGATCTTATCCGCAACTGTTTTGACAGTTCCTCTTGAATTATATATTCGCCTTTGAATTACGTAATTGTATTCAGTGACATCTCTCTTGAACCCTTTATTGTTTTTGTCCTTCGCTGATTAGAAAGACGAAAGCTCGTAATTGATAGAATTTTAGATATAAGTCAAGGCAATAGATTAGGTCATTCATGGGGTATTATGTAGGCCAAGCTTTTATAACTATATTCCTTGATTGTTGCCTTTTTGAGCCATCTAAATTCGATTGTTTTCTTATATTGCCGGCCTCTATCCAATTTTTCTGAATATCCTAAAATTTAAAACCAAACCTTGGTTTTCGTTCACTTTGTACCTGCCCTATCCATCCTATTATGTCCGATGATTGATCAATCTTTAAAAAAAAATTTAAATAAATTTTCGCTATGTCAATTAAAGACTTCCGTTTTCTTGTTTCGATATATTTTACTATTATAATTTATGACATGTTAAATATTTTAAATTCGAGGACGAATTTATTTCTAAGGTGGGTAGATTTGTAACCTTCGTTTCCGAACTTTCAAAATTCCTATTATTTTTTCTTCTTTTTTTTTCTTTTTTTTGCTTGAGAGAATAAATTTGTCTATGAAGAAAAAATCGCAACTATTTTCGATTTATAAAAAGGTTTGTTAATTTTAATTTTCAAATTACTTTTAGGAATAATATTATTTAATACTGTTTTAGCGATATTAATCAATAAACTATACTTGTTATTCAATATCTATTTTAGATTTAATAAATCTATTGCTACATTATTTTAGCAAAGATTGTATCTATGAAAATCTATTTTATAGATTATTGAATATTAATTTAAAACTACTATTTTAATTTAAGATCAGATTTATCCTTATCAATATTTTAAATCTATTAGAGGATAAGCATTGGATATTATTTTGGATCATTATTTATTTGGTTATATTTGATATAATAATTTAAGTTATGAAAGATTCCAACAATATTGGATTCATAATCCCTTCCTATCTAGGAAACCTCTTCACCCTATATAAAGGAGGCTTCCCTTTTGTTTCCTTTCCACAGAAATCATAATCTCTATTCGATGACAGTCTCACCACAGCCCATCCAATCCCAACAATTCATCAACCATCACCATAACCGTCGTGTCCGTATCCACCACGATACTGGAACCCATCCTCTCGCCTCTGCCGACAACGCCGGGAACTCCTTGGCCGACCACCTTCGCCATCAATACCCAAGCCGCAAACCCCGAGTCCGCCTTGCCATAGCACCTGCCCGATCTCCGACCAACCAGATCCTTCCCGCAGAACCAACCAAGACCATCGCTACCACCACCACAGGATTCATCGTGTCCGGACCCGTGTGTCCGTGTCATTCCCATCTTATTCCACAAGATTACAACTCAACGAATTTCGGTGTCCGACGAGCCGGACACGATACAAAAACAAAGTCTAACCTAGTCTCTGGCCGACGCCGGTGAGCGCCACGGCCCCAGTCCGCTTACCTCGTCCGACGAACTCCGCACCCGAGTCCGCTCGCCGCCCGCAGCCGTGGCCAAGCCCGCGCGCTGACTGCCTCCAAGCCGAGATCGGCACCTCCGTTGCGTGGCGCACGCTTTGCTCCGGTCTCCCCGATTCCCGTACCGTTGTTCCCGTCCTTCCGCCGTAACCACCGGCTGCCCAACCGACAGCTCCGACGCCGTGCGGTGCGCCGGCAGCTGGCGTTCCCTCTCTCCGCCGAGCCAACTCCAGGCGGCGTTCCCTCGCGCGGCTTTTCCTCCATCCGCCGCCGTGCCGCCTTGGCCGTCCCTACTCCGTGGTGAGCCACCAGTGGCCAGACGCTCCCTCTCGGTCGGCGCCAACCGAAAGCCGCCATCGTGCCCACGCCCGCCCGGCCGTGCTCCTCCACGGGCAGCGCTGCGACCGGCCGAGCAACCGCCGACGCCGCTCTGTGGGGTTTGACCCCCAGGTGACAAACACCAACCACCGCCTCGCCATGAAGCCCCGACCTCCTCATGGCCGCTGGATCCTCGCCGTGAGTCCTCACAAGCCAGTCCTCCGCCGAGGAACGCTCCTGAGCGCTAGCTCTCGAAGCTTCCCTCTTTTCTCCCCAAATGGTAACTCACTCTCTCTCCCATCCTTCAGTTCATTTATTCTTATCATTGAAGAAGAGAGCAACATTTTGCTTCTTCCGCATATGGGGAAAAGAGAGCACAGCATTTTGTCTTTTCCGCACATGGGGAAGAGAGCACACCAGACCGTCTCTATCCATATGTTTACTATTTTATTATTACTTACAAAAGACATGAGAGAGTTGGTTTTGGTATTATACGATTATTTGTATCCAGAAGTAATTGTGTGTGTATTATTATAATTAATATTTTCTAAAACACTTATAATAAGAATGGGCAGTATGCATGTGTTTGGACTTTAGTAATGGGCTAAAGCCCAGTTGATTATTTTAAATATGGGTCGTGAGTAATACAAAATAGTTTCATAATATTGTAATTATATATTTTAAATGGCCTGTATAATTGGCATATTTACGAATATGATTTATTTGGACTTGTTGATTAGGTTTCTAATCCTAAAACGGCTTCCTAGATTTTCATGTTTTAACTAAATATCATTTTAACTAATAAATGTACTATAAAATACTTTCTAAAATATTCTAATAGATAGATTCTAATGGTTATAAATATTTTCCTAAATTTTTTTTATCTAAAAAGATTAAATATCCATTATCTTTCTTAAAAGCAAATCTTCCTCTTAGGTTAGAAACTTGATCATGACCAACCAAATTGTATTCTTACTTTTCTAGCAAAATCCAAAATTCTCCACATTGACCCTAGCAGGCCATTCTGGATTCAACGGACGATTTTGTGCATGGCCCGCCGGAATCCAACTTTGGACATACGGTTGGGTTCGTATCGGAAAACTGGATCCGTAGACATGTAGTTTGACAAATTTAGAGACCGTTGACTCTGGCATGCTTTTCGGTGCAAAGCGGGTCCAACGACGGACATCATTTTTGTCCGAAATTACCGTTTTGCCCCTGTGTCCAGAATTGGACTTAAGGACAGGCAATCCTAGCTAATTTGACTATTCTGAGAACGTTGGTACTATTTATTTCAGCATCCGGAGACTTCTGCATGTGTTGATTGATTGTGGCTCATTGTGTGGTATAGTATTGGTTTCTCCAGCTAAGGATCTCAGGCAAGTGCACTTTCTGATTGCTTTTCGATTCATAGTAGTCTTTTCATTTCATGTCTATACATATATTTTGCTGCTTGTTGACACGCTCGTCACACGGAGTAGTCGGGAGGGGAAATATCTTAGTACACATGTGGACTACCCAGAAATATCCCAAGATGTCTATTCGTGAACAATAGCATCTGCACATGGCACGTGTAGATGCCGGATTTACCCCCTAGCCGTTCACATGTCGAAACAGATATTTCACACCACCTAGATAGATGTCTTTTATTAGTTTTTCCTTGTTTACTTCTCTATCGTGCTATGTCATCAGTTTTCTTACAGCTTTCATATCTCATATGCTATTTTCATGTCTTGTTAATTCTATTGTGTTTTGCATTGCCGTCGGTTTGTGTACTTGTTCCAATCCTGACTGGATAACCAACATTTTTTAGGTTTAGCCGCGATCACTCTTAGCACTGGAAGAACTTGGGTATGCTGAAGACGACCTAGAAATAGATAGCCATCGTATCATTCCATTAATTGTAAAACTTTGTATTTTCCTTTAACTTATAAATGTTGTAAATGTTGTAATAAATCTAGAAATGTGAATGAGCAATATTGTTTATTTTTTGAGCATTTATTTCTTGCGGGCTTGACAGCGTTCTACCGCCGACTCTGCGGCGTAGGCTGGCTTGGACACGTCTCGTATCCGAAAAGCGGGTGCGGGTCGTGACAAGAAGACTTGTCGCATGAAAACTCATGTGGTTAAGCATTGTCATACGGCCAGGATCTGTTCTTCTTCTCCGAAATTTCCTAAGGACAGAACCATGGAAACCATTGCTTCCAAGCTCTCTAAATCCTTCATTCCAAGCCCAAATCTGAACTTCCATAGGTCAAAATGGGGTAGAACGAAATTCTCTACAACATGGAACCATCAAAACTTAAAGATAATAAAGTTTACTAGATCAAAACGTAAGAAATCCGAAAATACTTTAAACTTAGATCTACAAGAAATGAACCATGGAAATCAAAATTGCTAAGTACTAAAGAGACTCAAAACTAAGTAAGGAGGATGATAGAACAATAAAAATGGGGATCCATCAAGAAGCAAGTTTGGCACTTGCCTTGGCGGCTAAGTAGGTGGAGGAGGAGTTATGAGAAAGAAGGAGATTAATGGTGAAGTAATGAAGAGAGAGAAAGGGAATAGCTTTAAATGGAAGGGGTGGTGGTAGGTGGAGGTTTGTGTTGGGTCCAAGATGAAATAGCATACTAAGTCCAATCCAAGCCGAACCCAAATATAGCTAAAGCAGAGTATGGAAGCAGAAAATAAAATACAGAAATTAAATTATAGGAATTTAATGAACATAAAATTAAAGGGGGTTTAACTACAGAACAATACATGATAAATATTAAATAAATATATTAAAGTAATACATGTATTAAAAATACGTATTCTGGGAACGGGAAGTGACATCTCTACCCTCCTTAGAAAAATTTCGTCCTCGGAATTTCAAATCCAAGCAGGATAGGAATATCAAGACTAAGCTAATCTAGGTACAAGAAACTTGAGCAAGCAATCATTCTTCAATGTTTAACTATCAGATAACATATCTATATTAACAATCTACGATATCAAGCAGTTCTATCCATGGGGTGACAAGCATGAGGGGTTAAGACAATCAAGGTACACGGAAAGAAATATACCTTGTGAGTCAAACAGATGTGGATACCGTGATCGGATATCATCCTCACGTTCCCACATTGACTCTCCTAATGAGTGATGACCCCAAGCAACCCGGACAAGACTAATTGTTCGGTTCTTGAGTATCTTCTCTCTTTGGTCCAAAATAGACACCGGCTGTTCCTCGTAAGACAGGTTGGTACCAACAACCAGCTCAGAATGATCAAGGATATGGCTGGGGTCCGATACATACCTTCGCAGCTGAGATACATGAAACACGTCATGCACCTCTCGTAACTAAGGTGGAAGGGATAAACGATAAGCAACATCGCCTACCCTAAAATGGATAACGAATGGTCCTACGTATCTCGGACTCAACTTTCCGCGAACGCCAAATCTAATGACCCCACGGGTAGGTGAGATCCGCAAGAACACGTGGTCCCCAACGAAAAACTCTAGCGGCCTACGATGCTGGTCCGCCCAATGACGATGCCGATCCTGTACAACTCGAAGTCGCTCCCTAATTCCTTTAATCACTTCAACTGTCTGAACAATCATTTCTGGGCCTAGCATCTTCCTCTCCCCGATATCATCCCATGCTAGTGGTGACCTACACTTCTTACCATATAGTGCTTCAAATGGCGCCATCTGGATACTGGCTTGATAACTGTTGTTATATGAAAACTCAACTAAGTGCAGGTGGCTCTCCCAAGATCCTTCAAAATCTAGGGTACAAGCTCGCAACATATCTTCCAAAGTCTGAATTATTCTTTCTGATTGCCCGTCCGTCTGTGGATGGTAAGCCGTGCTAAATATTAACTTGGTACCCAGACTATGATGTAAGCTCTTCCAAAAATGTGATGTGAAACGGGTATCTCTGTCTGACACAATACTGACAGGGACTCCATGCTGTCTGACTATCTGTTGCATATACAACTCTGCCAACTTTTCTGTAGATTGCCCTACTCTGAAAGGAAGAAAGTGTGCTACCTTTGTAAGCCGATCCACTATCACCCAAATAGCATCTTTACCACTTGGTGATCTCGGTAAACTAGTTACAAAGTCCATTATGATGTGCTCCTATTTTTATTTCGGGATAGGAAGCGGTTGCAATAACCCAGCTGGCCTCTGCTGTTCTGCCTTCACTTGCTGACATATCAAGCAACGGAAAACAAATCTAGCTATCTCCCTCTTTATTCCATTCCACCAGAAGTGCTGCTTGATATCTTGGTACATCTTGGTCCCCCCAGGATGTATAGAATACTGAGAACTGTGAGCTTCTATCATAACCTCCTGTCTGATATCTCCACTAGGCACACATAGACGTGATCCAAACCTAAGTGTACCGTCTTCATGAATTTGTATCTCCTTCCTGAGTCCTGACTCACATTCTGTCCTAAGCTTCTGAATCCTTGGGTCTTGCACCTGAGCTGCCTTGATCCTGTCTACCAAGTCAGATTGAACTTGTAGACTTGCCAGAATTCTAACATCACTAGGAAGTATAACTTCTATGCCCATCTCCTGAAGATCTTCTAAAATGTGCTTCTGCGTTGTCAACATAAATGTGCCGCCTCTTCTGCTAAGAGCGTCTGCTACCACATTATCCTTGCCTGGATGATACTGAAGCTCAACGTCGTAATCCTAGATCAGTTCTAACCATCTTCTCTGCCTCATGTTCAGCTCCTTCTGAGTAAAGATGTACTTCAGACTTTTGTGGTCTGTGTACATGTCCACTCGATCACCATATAAGTAATGCCTCCATAGCTTCAAAGCAAATACTACTGCCGCCAACTCCAAGTCATGAGTTGGGTAATTCTTCTCGTGGTCCCGAAGCTGCCTAGATGCATATGCTATCACCTTCCCGTGCTGCATGAGGACACATCCAAGTCCCTTACCTGACGCATCACAATATACAGAAAAACCCCCGGGTCCAACTGGCAATGTAAGAATGGACGCTGATATCAATTTCTGCTTCAGATTCTCAAATAATGCCTGACATTCTGCCGACCAAAGGAATGGCACATCCTTCTGTGTCAAGCGAGTCATGGGTGCTAAAAGCCTTGCAAAATCTGATACAAACCTTCTGTAATATCCTGCCAATCCCAAAAAACTCGGTACATCAGCTACGGATTTTTTACTGCTTCTACCTTTTTGGGATCCACTGCTACTCCAGCTCCTGATATGATATGACCCAAAAATGAAATGTGATCCGTCCAGAACTTATACTTACTGAGCTTGGCATACAACTGGTTCTTCCTCAAAACCTGCAATACTTTCCTGAGGTGGTCTTTATGCTCCTCTTTACTGGCAGAGTATACGAGAATGTCGTCAAGAACAATGACAAACTGATCTAAGTAAGGCATAAAGATGCGGTTTATCAAATCCATGAATATTGCTGGAGCGTTGGTTAAACCAAACGGCATTACTAAGAATTCATAATGTCCATACTTCGACCTGAATGCTGTCTTGGGAATATCTTCCTTCCGAACTCTCACTTGATGGTACCCTGAACGAAGATCTATCTTGGAGAAAACTCTAGCCCTGCTCAACAGATCAAATAAGTCGTCGATCCTTGGTAGTAGGTACTTGTTTTTTACTGTTGCTGCCTTAAGCTTCCTGTAATCGATGCACAATTTGGATGATCTATCCTTCTTCCCTACAAGTACCACTGGTGCTGTCCATGGTGATATGCTAGCTTGGATGAACTTCTTCTCCTTCAGTTCCTCTATGTGCTGATATACCTTGACTTGCTCTGAATCTGCCATTCTGTAAACTCGATCTGATATCGGTTTAGTTCCAGGTGCCAATTCTATACTGAACTCAATATCTCTAACCGGTGGTAGACCGGGAAGTTCTTCAGGAAATACATCTAGAAACTCTTCAACCACCTTCGGAACCTGGACTTCTTCCATTGCCGTTATTACTCCCTGCTCTTGCTGAGTTGCCTCTGATCTGACTAAGGTGAATCTCTTCATGCCTGGAATATCAAAAGATACACTCCCACTACGACAATCTATTGTCGTATGACTGTCTTTCAGCCAGTCCATGTCTAAGATAACGTCGAAATTTCCAACAGGAAATTCTATCAACTGGGCGGGTAAGGAATGCCCGCAAACTACAACGCTACACGCTAGAATAACTCTATTAACTCCTACGAGCCCATTACCAGTGAGTATATTCAACCTCCCTGGCAATGCCTCAAACTCCATTCCTAGCCGTGTCGCAAATTGTGCAGATATAAATGAATGTGATGCTCCCGAATCAAACAATGCTACTGCGGGATATGAGGCGACGAGAATGTTACCTGCCACAACATCTTCCGATGCTAATGCCTCTTCCAAGGACAGTATGAATGCCTGCCCTCGACCTCCTTGCTGGTTCCTATGCGGCGGCCTAGCCTGGTGCTGCTGCTGGCCCCTTCCTTGATGATGCTGGGGTGGTCTATGCTGGTGTTGCTGCATCGGCGGTCCCTGCTGCCGAAACATCTGAGCCTGCGACATTAACGGGCGCTGTGCCAACGGTCTCACTGCTACCGCTGGTCCTCGATACTGTCCTGCCCCTGGTGCTGGCAGAGCAGAAAACTGCTGCACTGGTCCTCCTGACCTCGAATTCATGGGACATGTGGTAACCCGATGATCTGGATTTCTACATACCAAACACAGTCCGTTCAATGCCCGACACACATCTCTAGTGTGCCCTATCTTCCTACAATAAGTACAGCCCGCTGGGGCTTGCTGGTTCTTCCTCTGTTGCTGCTGCTGCCTGGGTGGTGGTGCTGGCCCTCGTATCGCCACATCGTGGATACGAATGCCAAGGGATGGTGCTGTTGTTCGGGGCGCTGCTCCCCCTCCTCCTTCAATCTGACTGTGAGATCTCTTCTGACCTCCAGTCCTTGCTGTAATCCTCTGAATGGTGATCTCATGCCTTCGAGTTGCCGTCAATACTTCGTCAAATGTCTGGTAATTGTGCCCCTCTATCAATTGCAAGAGCTCAAGGTGAAATTCTTGCTGGAACCTTATCGCCCTCTGGCGCTCCGTTGCTACCATCTCTGGGGCAAACCGACTCAATCTGCAGAATTCCGCTGCATAAGCATCTACTGTCTTGCCGGCCTGCTTGAGGTTGATAAACTTCTATTGTAGCTCAAATTGTGCCACAACTCTATAGTACTTTGTCTTGAATCTTGCAGTAAAATCATCCCAAGCAATGGGACGTCTGATACCTACTTCCTCTGATTCCTACCAATCACGTACGAGATCCTGAAGTAGCAACTTCACCTGATCCACACGTTCTTCTGCCGGCACCTTAGCGGTTGTCAAAATAGCCTCGATATCCTTAAGCCATGCATCTGCTGAAATAGCATCCTCCGTGCCCTCGAAACGGCGGGGGTTGTACTTGCAAAATCTGGTTGATGCTCCTGAATCTGGCCTTGCCCCTCTTTCCAATGCCGTCTGCAACCCTTGGTTGAGTAATACGTTCTACTCTTGCAACTGAGCATGCATGCACTGCTGGGCTAACATCTGATATTGCTGAGTAGCCATCATCCCTCTCATGATCTCTAGAAGGACCGGTGTGTCCATTTTCGCAGGGGTAGGTGGAACTGTTGGTGGTAGTGGAACCTCTGGATACTGCAATCCCGCTGCTGCTTCTATTATCACTTCTTCCTGGATAGTCTCTTGAGGTAGTACTGGCCCGTGTTGCTGACCAACCTGGTCATGTTTTCCATGCTATCCTTGTTGTTGCTGCCTAGTCCTGACAGATGCGGACGAAGTGCCCCTAAGAAAAGGGACAAGAGAACAATCAAACGACCGGACAGAAAAGATCAATGAAGTCAAATGATACTGGAATGTCAAGCTAGAATTGAGAACACGAATCATGAGATCAAGGAGGAACATGTGTGATTAAATACCCCACAAGTCTGAAATCAGACCTGCATGGGCCACCACTAAAACCTTATCACGCCCCAGAACCAGAATACTGGAGAGCGGGGGAATGACTCAGCCAGCTACGTATTACGGGTAGATGAATACCGTATAATACGATCAATGCTGTCTAATAAGACGAGGGGGTACATACTACATAAAAGTCTCACTATGGTCACTTCACATCTATTATCTCAATCATTCAAACAAGAAACAGAAATAGAGAACATGTGAGATAAAGCAGTAAGGCGTCCCAAACGCTCAGTCAAAATGTTCTTGATATCTGGCTTTATAAGATACTGCCAGAGGATGTAGCAAGTATACACAATTGTTATCAGCTGCAGCCTGACTTAGTTACAATTATGCAAAAAGTAGATACAAGACAATCCGACTAACATGTCGGTGCCAAACGACAAAGTATAAAGTATTTAACAGAACGAGCGGGGAAGTAGGGAACCCACTCGAGTCCTCATGCGATCATTCCTCTAGTATTGACCATCTTGGAGGTAGAAGTAAGCTGGATCCTCGGAGACCGGCTCTAAATCTGGCCATGCAAAACCAGAGAGGTTAGACCTCTAATAGCAAGTACCGCAAGGGAGCACGATATGAGAAATGAAGCCAGTAATAAGAGAATATGATAATAGATCTCTGCTATCTACTAGGATTCACATAACATCACGACACTTCGAACCAACCTCCCAACCAAATAAGGACAGAAGTTGGCCCGTCATGTCCTGACATTTTGATCATCTCAGTTAGGTAACAGAGTAGGTACAGTAGACAAACAAATCAATTTAAACGGTCATGCAACTACTACGACTTGCTACTGTGAGTTCCAAGTTATCCTGGAATTATGCAATAAAGGATTCATCAGTTCTTACTATGTGCAAGCAAGGCTAGTTTATCCAGTCAATCAATTGTGCCAATCATGAATTAGACGAGCCCCAGCGGGACGCCCATCATCAATATACAATATACAATAGATAATATAACCAGATACCGCTCCCTGCCCATGTGGCAGATTTGCAGTATCTGTGGGAACCAACCGGCCCGTCGGGCACTACTAGTCCCAAGAGGGCTGCCAAGTAAGAGCTCGGGAATCCATTCTCTCCATGTAATCATTATTTTATTTAACTTAATAGTCTCTATATTGAGTGAAGTCCCACGCCGTGGGTCATGGTCATTCAAATGAGTACTTTCGTACGGGGTACGATATGCACAACTCTACAACGATACCCGTGCGGATGGGTTGTAGGTCTTACATACACTACAAAAATACATTAAATTAGCGATGGACAATTAGCGATAGAAATTTTCAGTCGGCGTTAGCGACGTCTTCGTGGCAGCTCGTCGACGGATTACCGACCACCCTCCTTTACATTTTTTATTTTAATTTTAGGGGAAGAAAATGCCGCATATCCGTCGCTAGGTAGTCGGTGATATAGCGACGGAACAGTAGTCGTCGCTACCCAGTCGATTATTTGGTAGGAATTGTGTAGAGAATTGGCGGAATATTTCGTCGACCACGTAGCGACGGATATTCAGTCGGCAAGTATCAAACAGGGCGACTACTGGGCGACGGGAATATTTTCGTCGCTAGTCCGTCGCTAAATATACGTACCAGACTTTAAATGAAACAGTAGGGGGAACTTTTTGCATTCCCCCCAAATTCACTCTCTCTCCTCTCTCTCTCTCTCGTCGGTGTCGGCTTCGGTGATCGGCGTCGGTGTCAGCGTCGGCGTCCTCTCCTCTCTCTCTTCCGAAGGTAACCCCCTCTCTCTCTCTCGATCTCTCTCTCTCTTTCTCTCTCGCGGTGTCGTATAGGGGCAGCGGGGGTGGCGAGCTTGGGGCGGGGGCGTCGGAGGCTGGGCGACGGGCTTGGTGCGGGGACTGGACGGTGGGCTTGGGGCGGGGGCATCGGGGGCTGGGCGGCGGGCTTGGGGCTGGGGCGTCGGGGGATGGGCGGCTGGCTTGGGTCGGGGTCTGGGCGGTGGGCTTGGGGCAGCGGAGTCGGGGGCTGGGCGGCTGGCTTGGGGCGGGGGCGTCGGGGGCTAGGCGGCTGGCTTGGGGCGGGGGCATCGGGGGCTGGGCGGCTGGCTTGGCTCGGGGGCTGGACGGTGGGCTTAGGGCGGGGGCGTCGGGGTCTGAGAGGCGGGTTTGGGGCTGGGGCGTCGGGGGCTGGGCGGCTGGCTTGGGTCGGGGGCTGGGCGGTGGGCTTGGGGCGGCGACGTCGGGGACTGGGCGGCTGGCTTGGGGCGGGGACGTCGGGGGCTGGGCGGTGGGCTTGGGGCGGCGGCGTCGGGGGCTGGGCGGCTGGCTTGTGGCATCGGGGTCTGGGAGGCGGGCTTGGGGCTGGGGCGTCGGGGGCTGGACGGCTGGATTGGGGCAGGGGCGTCGGGGCTATTTGTAACCGATGCACAGCCATAAGCACTCTTCATATATATATGCCACCGAACTACTGGGCGGCGGGCTTGGGGTAGCGGGCTTTGGTCGGGGGCGGCGGGTGGCTTTGCTTCTCAAATTCATCTGAGTTTATATATTGGCTAAATAATGTGTTATCCATATTGGGTGTTATCCATTAGTTTGGTGGTGTTTGGATTATTAAATGTGAATATGGGGTTTAGATTCACGGTGTATATATTCACTGTCTCAAGGACAGTGCGAGTTGTATCAGTTGTGTGCTTCTGTATAGATGTATATATCTATACATCTAGCTGTGATATACATGTGTATGTGACAATCTCAGTTAGCGACGGACTAGTTACCGGTTAGCGACGGATTTTTCCAGCTCCATTTGCATTAATCTACGGTACGACATGGTGATCAGGACATAGTCCCTGCAGCCATTCGACTGGCGAGGCAGAAACTATGTAGCCGTAGATAAAGTTGACTGTCCTCCGACCCTCATCCCTCGACAATGATGATACGACAACCTATCACTATATCTTATATAGTAGTAGATGATGTCTTAGTATTACATTATGCGAGTTCATCTTGATTCTGTTATATCCTTCAGATACTAGATACGATAAGAACATATACTACACCATATGTATACAGAATATAGATAATTCACACTAATGTATGCTAGAATGATTCTTGGGTTATGTTCTGATCCATCCGTTCTCACACTTAAAATACATAGGAATTAGTAGTATGAGAGCGCCGGAGAGAGTGAGAGCGCCGGAGAGGGGGGGAGGAGAGAGAGAGAGAGTAAAATAGTACGACATGGTGAAGTAGTACTGTATTTTGGCTCCAGTTCCAGCTCCATTTGCATTAATCTATGGTACGAGATGGTGATCAGGACATAGTCCCTGCAGCCATTCGACTGGCGAGGCAAAAACTATGTAGCCGTAGATAAAGTTGACTGTCCTCCGACCCTCATCCCTCGGCAATGATGATACGACAACCTATCACTATATCTTATATAGTAGTAGATGATGTCTTAGTATTACATTATGTGAGTTCATCTTGATTCTGTTATATTCTTCAGATACTAGATACGATAAGAACATATACTACACCATATGTACAGAACATAGATGATTCACACTAATGTATGCTAGAATGAATCTTGGGTTGTGTTCTGAGCCATCCGTTCTCACACTTGACAAAAAATCGAATTTTTATACTTTATCGACTTTCGAAAATGCACTCAAATTACATGATGGTTCCTTTAGTTAGCTTGTTTATGTTACAATTATATTAATTGTGACTATCGATCTTACCAGATGGCATCCATGACCCGAGGAGCGGCACGTCGTTTGAGGGAAACAGTGAATGCTGAGGTGGCTCCCCCTACAGTTAAGGAGGAAGTGGCACCGGTTGCTAGTGAGACCGGGAGTTCTATTCATCCAGCACCGGTAGCTAGTGAGACCGGGAGTTCTATTCATGCAGCACTTGCAAGGGACGACATCTCTCATCACGCCAAAAATTTTGCTTTTTCGAGGTGGTTGCGTGATCGTATCACTGAGCGTTTGCGTGAGCTGCGTGGTTCTCATTAGCTATTAGTGCTTATTTGTATTGGGTTATTTTTGTATTAGACTATTTGTATTGGACTACATATATGAATTAGTACTGTGTCAATCTCTGGATTGTATTGGACTACGACATGGTGATCAGGACATAGTCCCTGCAGCCATTCGACTGGCGAGGCAGAAACTATGTATCCGTAGATAAAGTTGACTGTCCTCCGACCCTCATCCCTCGGCAATGATGATACGACAACCTATCACTAGAGGATACTCTGAGAGATCCATCTGAGTAGGACGTATACTCTGAGAGATCACCTTTACAAGAATGATATCAGTAGTGGGATTGAGTGCTGGAGGAGATATTATCAGAGTATACGTCCTACTCAGATGGGTCTCTCACCGTTACTATTTTTTTTGACAGCAAGGTGGATGTGCTCCGTCAACAGATTCTTGCTCCGAGCCAAAACTTTGGCCCGGAGCTCAAGTGGACATCCTTCGTGTAGAGCTCGAGTGAGAGGTTCCTGACAGCATGGTGGTCTCCTTTGTCAAAGTATCCGTGCTCATCCCACATTGGTTGTAGGATGAGCACGGATACTTTAACAAAGGAGACCACCATGCTGTCAGGAACCTCTCACTCGAGCTCTACACGAAGGATGTTCACTTGAGCTCCGAGGCAAAGTTTTGGCTCGGAACAAGAATCTGTTGACGGAGCACATCCACCATACTGTCAGAAAAAATTAGTAACGGTGAGAGACCCATCTGAGTAGGATGTATACTCTGATAATATCCCCTCCAGCACTCAATCCCACTACTGATATCATTCTTGTAAAGGTGATCTCTCAGAGTATACGTCCTACTCAGATGGATCTTTCAGAGTATCCTCTCCGGTTGGGTTGTGTTATGAGCCATCCGTTCTCATACTTAAAATACATATGAATTAGAACTGTGTTTTGTATTTTCGGCGAACCCAGGGATTTGATTCTGTATTTTGGTTTCTGTATTTTAGCTCCAGCTCCATTTGCATTAATCTACGGTACGACATGGTGATCAGGACATAGTCCCTGCAGCCATTCGACTGGCGAGGCAGAAACTATGTATCCGTAGATAAAGTTGACTGTCCTCCGACCCTCATCCCTCGGCAATGATGATACGACAACCTATCACTATATCTTATATAGTAGTAGATGATGTCTTAGTATTACATTATGTGAGTTCATCTTGATTCTGTTACGTCCTTCAGATACTAGATACGATAAGAACATATACTACACCATATGTACAGAACATAGATGATTCACACCATTAGTATCGATCTATCGTTTTGGTATGGGCCGTATCGGTTGGTATTGGTCTTAGCGAATTGGTATCGTCCTATCCGATATGTATCGGCCGTATAGCTAGGATTTATATTGGCCTTATCGATTTGGTATCGGTCATATCCGATAGGTATCGGCCGTGTTGGATTAGTATAGACCATTTCAGATTAGTATCGTGGAAGGTTTAGTAACAACTGTACTTGGATTTCTCTCTTCTAGAGCTAGATTACCGAGTCACGAGAGCGTAACTGGCCAGTTACAGAACATACATACTTTCTTTTTAATCTCGCTTTTCCTGATGGAAAAGGAAGTATGTATGTTACTGTAACTGGCCAATCACGATCTGGTGATTCTCTTGCAATGGTATTCTAGCTCGAGAAGAGAGAAATTCAAGTACAGTTGTTCCTAAACCTTCCACGATACTAATCCGAAATGGTCTATACTAATCCAACACGGCCGATACCTATCGGATATGACCGATACCAAATCGATAAGGCCAATATGAATCCTAGCTATTCGGCCGATACATGTACATATCGGATATAGGACGATACCAATTTGTTAAGGCCAATACCAATATGATACGTCCTATACCAAACCGATAGACCGATACTAATCTGATACACTAGATACTAAGTACATCCGGCCTATACCAGCGGATCCACCAATTACTGCACGATAGGCTCAACGACTCCAGTTACATCCGGTTATTGGTGAGTACATGATTACATAGTAATTCTGTTAGTCTTGTGATACAGATTTTTACTCTCTCATGCTACCAACGTCACAACTTTTCCAATGCTGCTCCCTCTAATGATGATGAACGCAAAAAACCAATGTCACAACTTTTATAATTTGAGTAAATTTCTTTACCCTATATGAAAATTTCTGTTGTCAGAAAGATGGCTCTTAGGACTCGTCGAGGTGGTGCTGCTAGTCGAGGAAGGGGTCGAGGCAAAAAATCCTTGGAGGTCGACACGGAGGAAGTCTCCGTCGTCAAACAAGAGCCGGTAACTGTTAAGGAGAAGGTGTTACCAAAGGTCGAGGTCAAGAAAGAACCGATGACCATCAGGGAAGAGATTGCTCCCAAGGTTGAAGTTAAGGAGGAGCCACCGTCAGAGAGTAGTAGCATCGGGACCGACCCTCCTGTCCCTACAGAAGACCTCAACCAGATTGAGCCTTCGTATGCAAAGTGGCTGATAGAATGGTACATGCCGCAACGCAACTATGATCCCTGGCTGTGAGGATTCATCGTCTGACTTGTGGTCTTTGTTGAGGCCAAAGTCGATTTTTCTATGTGTTTTGGAATATTTGTGAAAATTTTGAAATATTTGTGCTATGATCGGATTATAACGACGGATATTAGGTTACTCTTCCGGATAATTGATGTCTATTTTATATTAATTGGTTTGGTCTATATGATTCTTGGATAATTGGTGTGCATTAAATTCGTATGTGCATATTTGGTCTATGTGATTCTTGGATAATTGGTGT
>JANAVB010011287.1:0-78252 GCA_029216955.1 Iris pallida
TGCCAACACAGTGCATTAAACACAGCCCTTAGTCCCTCAAACTTTAGTCCATCTATAGCTGTCCATATGCTGTCCATTACTTGTCCAATTCCAGTCCATTCCTACCACAAATAGCCCCCATCCAGTTCCCTTGGCTGTCCCCATGACACCCCATATTCAGCCTATACAGTCCCAAGTATAAGCCCATCTAGGACAGGTTTTAGCCTCCCTAAATCACCCATAGGCTGTCACAAAACCAACCTTGATATTCCCCATTTCCAGCCTTGTTTCATGCCCCCATACTAGTCCTAAACTAGTCCCCTAAACCTGCTAATAGCAGCCCCAAAAACTTCCCAATTCCAGTCCTAAACAGTCCTATGGTTCAGCCATGAACCCCCACATATTGGCCCTATACCAGCCTTAGATACCTGCCCCAAAACCTGTCCCCTAAACCACCACATAGTTGTTCCAATTCAGTCCTATACACAGCCATCATTCAGTCACAAAACAGCCCCTTAACCAAGCCTTGTTCACCCCCAACCACAGCTCTAAAACACCCCAAAACCTGCTATTTTGCTGTCCCAAACCTGTCATTTAAGGCCCCCAATCTAGCCTACATAGCTGTCCTAAACCACACCCTTAATAGCCATGTAGCAGTCCCCATATCAGCCTACACACATCCCATTGGTAACCTCCATAAACCTGTCATTCCCTGTCCTAACTCACCACATATAGCCCCACATTTCTAGCCCGTCAAACCACTCAAAAAAAAACCTATTTTAATATGTACAAAACAGTCCCTTAAACCCAGCACTATGGCTGTCCAATAACCTGTGTAAATACTGTCCTAATTCAGCCCTTTGTATGCACCCTTAACCACCAATTGCCTGTCCAAAACTCAGTCCATATTAGCCTCTGAATCCAGCCCCTTAAACCATCCCATTGATAGCCCTATTAGCCCTGAAATTAGCCCATGTTTCACCCTTGATAGCCCCCTAAACCTATCCATTAGCACAGCCTAAACCCGGTCCAAAACCAATCCCAAATTAGTCCACACTAATGCATACATGTGTGTGTGTGTGAGATTAGTGTGTTTGTGAGCCTATATGTATTTGTGTGTGCCTATAGGTTAACCTATATCTAAACCTATAGGAAAGCCTATATGAGTGTGGTATCATGAGTGTTGTGTGTGAGTGAGCTTAGTTAGAGTGTGTGTGAGTGTTAGTTAAATGGTGAGAGTGGTGTATGATATTGGTAGGTTAATGGGTAAATGACTAACATGTGATCCAAAATAGACTAGATACCTAGGAAACCTCTGTATCTTGTTAGGTACCCCCTAGATATGATAGTATCTAGCTACCCTAAGGAGCCTAGGCTAGTATCTTGGGTATTGGCGGGATTTCCTTTGTATTGGGCAAGGTATCAGGATTACCTTGGTGAGGGTAATATAGGTATTTGAGTTTAGAGTCTAAGATATGGTTAGAACTTGGTTCCCTTGGTTGGTAATGATCAAATATAGTGCTCCTAGATTAGTTTTGACGTCGGTTGACCATTTTGACCAAAAGTCTACAAAAGTCAACCGAGAGTCAAACTTAGCCTTTAAGCGACTAGATTTGATCGAAACCAAACCAGAGTTGACCAGTTGACTGAAAGTCAACAGTTGGTCAACATGTGACTTGTTTGACCTAGGGTTGACTCAATGTTGACCAGAGTTGACCAGAGTTGACTTTTTAACCAAAAGTCAACTATAAGTCAACCCTTGACCCAAATTGACCTAGTTTGACTTAGATTGATTTCCTATGACCTTGTTTGACCTTGGTTGTCCTAGTGTGACCCAGTTTGGCTCAATACGACCTAGTATGAACTAGTATGACCTAGTATGACTCAGTTTGACCTAGATTAACCTAGATTTATATAGAATGCATTGAATTGCATCTTATTACCATTTTAGACTCATAGTGACTTGTACTGTTCTATAGGAGACGGACACCACTCCTCGGACAGTATATTCTCTTCAGACACTCAGGAGATCAGGCGAGTACATTCTCTGACCGTTTCATACTTGTTTGGATTTACATTTTTGCTGTAGATTACTGTACTTGATGCTGACACGATTGTTATCACGGATTGGTACTATATGGATCTTCTTTTGAGATGTTATCCCCTTGTATTCACTAAATACATATTATGATGTGCGTTTCACTTACATATTGTATTTATTGAATACCCATATCCTTGTATACTCATTGTGCATATTGTACTCTCATTATCACATGAGTTCCAGGGATAGACCATTGTACACTATTGTATAACATTGTACAACTATTGTATAACATTGTACATCTATTGTATAATATTGTACATCCATTGTATAATATTATACACTATTGTATAAGATAACGTAACTGGAGTGGATCCTTGTGTATTGATTGGGGAGGGGGAGTAGAATTGGTTATGTACTCAAATCCTATTGTACAACATTGTATAACTATTGTATATGTCTATTGTACACCCACGTACAATGGAGTTACCATTGCATTGTCCTAGATCGTTTACATAACCATATTGTACTCTAAATCACAGTTGGCTTACAGTTCTTACTTATCATATATAGATATTTCCTGTTATCAAATCTCTACTATTTTTTATATACATTATTCTTTCAGCGTTTCATGTACCTTACTCTATTGCATGCTTTTTATTTCCTAACTTGATATGAACTGCGTGAGATATTTTGTGCTCGCTCCTGTCCTGACTGGATCAATTGAAAATATTACAGAGGATGAGGCCTGCGTAGACACCTTCTATGGGACAGCTGTAGATGGCTCTTGTGATCCATATTTTCAGTCGGATCCACTAGCTATAGAGACTGAGGCTCCCAAGTCTAGGTTTACTATTTCTGTCATTTGATGTCTGGATTGTATATATATTCTTTCATATTCAGTATTAGAGACTTGTATTGAGCTGGATGTTCTGATTTGTTATGTCAGTAGACACTTAGACTCTCTGGTTGTATTTATGTGGATTTCCTCATTTCAGTATTTATTTCTCTATCTATTTTTCTATTTTATCATTCTGCCTTAGATATGATTGAGACTGTATATTGCTATGTCACCTCCATTCGGAGTGTATATACTGTACAGGTACCTTTATATTGTTAGATGATTGACCTAGGACATCGTTCTACCGCCGACACTGCGGCGTAGGCTGGGCGTTATTACGTTCTCGTACCCTCACAGTGGGTGCGGGTCGTGACACGTTTTTAGTGGTGGCCCATGCAGGTCGAGTTTATGTAGTGGTATTTGAACTAGAGTATCACTACAGCCTGCAGTAGGATTAGGATATTTTGAAGGTACTCAATCACATTAGGAAAAACTCTTAATCAGATTCCTTTATCTAAATTGTTGCTTATTGACTTCCCTTGAATATAAACTGTCCTCCTTTGAAGTTTTGCTTCATTCTCAAAAATTGTTTCTTGTTTTGATCTGTCTTCATGATCGTTATGGAGACATGATCTCATCGCTTCGGTTCGGGGGATACTATCAAGGGGCTGTCCATATTTCGTCCTGTTCATCAGGGCCTCGAGACCGCAGCTCCTGTTGTGCCGACTCAGGTTGGCGTTTCTGCTACATTGGAGGTGCACCTCTATCTGTACAGAGACTTTTTCCCGTCATTCCGGTTTCTCTCAGCAGCAGCAATTCATACAGCATCAGCAGCAGACCAGGGGAAAACAGCAAGGCGAGCTATCGTTAGGACTGTCGAGGATGCACAGACCATTGAAGATCTTGCTGCAAGTTCCGTTCTTCTCAATTCCATTCCCGAAATTGTCTTTTTATAACTACCTTGAAATCCGATTCCATCTGTTCCTTGTTGATTGATTAATTTTGTCATGATTGCTCTTTCGTTATGTTTGTTTTCTTCTAAAAAAATCATATGGGCTAGGTCACCTCAATCATGGGATCTAGAATCTTCGATAGTCGTATTAGCTGGCATAGTGAGGACATGTAGTCAAATTTTGGACGTATTTCTCGGGTGTGGAAATTTAAGGTTTTCGCCGTCGCATGCGACAATGCGGAAATTTTAAATACCATGAACTTAGAGGTATGTACCTTAGTCAAGGACTCTGTGATTATCGTAGCCTTGCTTACTAGCATGACGAAGACTCCGAGTAACATGATTTTAGATAGACGCATATGATTATCAGATTGTATCTTGAAGGTTTTTGAACATCATACCCTTCTGTTGTTGTAAATAGCTTAGGAGTAGGGATATTTAGTTTTGTAGAGCTTATTCATAGGTAGTTCCTTCATAGTATAATAATATAACGACTTGTAGAGTGTCTGTACGCTAGAGATGGTAGTTAGTAGTGGTATTAGAATAGTAACCCATTGTAGATGATTTCTCTGTTATTATAATACCAACCAGTTTACATATAGGATGTTAGTATGCCTTACAGCCTTGATGATTGTTATTATATTCCTTACTTTTTTTTTCCATTGAGACACCCACAACCAGAGCCGGTCCTTGAGTATAGTTGCAGTTCACCTAAGGCTGAGAGGTATATATACATATAGATTGCAGATGATATAATTAGGATATATGTGATGGGTTGTTGTTCTTGAGCATATCTATACGTGGTATTTGGGATTGGTGTGCTTAGCTTGTGGGTATTTAGTTATGGATGACTTGATAGGATTTGGAAGGTTAAGAGTTAGTCTATTATAGAGTTTCTCTTTTGCTAAATTCTAGTTGCCAACACCTAGATAGTTAGCATAGGTAAAACCCTAAGAAGTTGACCAGTTGATGACCAAGTACTTGGATGTTGAGAAATTGACTAGTGATTGACCCTTGACTATGTTTGACCTAGAAGGGGGTGCGATCATCTTAATTTCGAGGACGAAATTTTTATAAGGTGGGTAGGATTGTAACACCCAGTTTTCCAGATGAGGGTAATTTTGAAATTTTGTAATTATAATTATTATTTATTGATAATTATTTCATATTATGATTTTTGGAAATTTTTAATCATTTTTAAACTATTTAAAATTATGACTGGTGATTTTGACATTTTACTATTGTTGGTTTTAATTTCGAGTAATTTGTCACCCCCAGTTTTCAGAAATAGGGGTATTTTTGTCATTTTGTATTTTCTAAATATTTTTGAAAATTATTTTATTATTTATGATATTGTTTTGGGGTTATTTGAGTCGGGTTCGAATTTCAGCTCAATCCGACTTGAAACGGGGACCCGGGGTAGTTTTGACTCTAGTGGGCCCACACACTAGTTAGCCATGGCCCACATACTAATTATTTTAGTTAGTGACTAGGCTAATTTATTTTGGTTAGGATTATTTGGATTAGTGTTTTAGGAATGACCAAACTAGCCCCGACTTAAATCCTTTTCCTAATACTAATAGAATAGGCTAGAGGGGGGTATTTTAGACATTATAAATAGGTAGAAATTAGCCATGTATGGCCGGCCCTAGCTAGGGGTTGGAGAGAGACTCATGTCATTTCTTTCCACTTTATTTTCCTCTCTCTAGTTCTTCCCCAAATTTTTAGAGAGCAATCCCTATCATTTCTCCACCAAATCCTTCCATTTCTCCACCAAATCTTCTTCCTTCATTCTCCATTCAAGACAAGGAAGGAGCTACCCAAGTTTGGGAGAATTCGGAGCTCGTTCGTGTCCTTTTGGAATCTCTACGTGTCGGTGTCGCTTCGGGAAGGCTTTTCTTCGATTCGATCTAACGGGAGGTATAAATCCCTTCTCCTTTTCATTTCCTCATGCATATAGGTTTATTTTGAACCCGTAGGAATGACCCCCATGGTTGTGTCTCCATTTATGTCCGTTTCGTGTCCTTTTGGAGACTTTTAGGAGTGTCCTAGGTGTAGGCTTGTGTCCTAGTGGAAAAATCCCTATTTTAGGACACTTGTGTTTTGTTATATTGTAGGAATGACTTGTTAGTGTATTTAATCTCAGTTTTTATGTTGTTTAGAGATTTGTTCTTTTGGTATCATAGTGTATCATATTCTAGTTACCTATATATTGAATATATAAATGGGTTATATGTATGCCATTCTCAATATATATATATATATATATATATATATATATATATATATATATATATATATATATATATATATATATATATATATATATATATTTGGCTTATATATATATCTATATATATCATGGTGTGTTGTGTGCATTATTGTGTTTGAATAGGTGTAGGATCCGGCCAAGGGTAGGGGAAGAATTGGTATGTTTGTTAGAATGTGAGAGAGGTTGAGATGTGTATGTATAGAAGGTGTTTGAGGAAATGGTGGAGAGTATTGAGAGTGGTGTGTGTATTTATATTGAGTGAGAGTTTAAGGGGGAAAACCGATTTCCTGATCTGGATAGTCCCCAAAGGGGACTGTCATTGGCAGCTGCAATAGCAGCAGTACTTACTGCCTAAATGACAGTTTAAGGGGGGAGCAGGGGATCACCAATGTAGCCTATCAGCTGTCCCAAGCCTAGCCTACATATCAGCCTAAAACCATGCCAACACAGTGCATTAAACACAGCCCTTAGTCCCTCAAACTTCAGTCCATCTATAGCTGTCCATATGCTGTCCATTATTTGTCCAATTCCAGTCCATTCCTACCACAAATAGCCCCCATCCAGTTCCTTTGGCTGTCCCCATGACATCCCATATTCAGCCTATACAGTCCCAAGTATAAGCCCATCTAGGACAGGTTTTAGCCTTCCTAAATCACCCATAGGCTGTCACAAAACCAGCCTTGATATTCCCCATTTCCAGCCTTGTTTCATGCCCCCATACTAGTCCTAAACTAGTCCCCTAAACCTGCTAATAGCAGCCCCAAAAACTTCCCAATTCCAGTCCTAAACAGTCCTATGGTTCAGCCTTGAACCCCCACATATTGGCCCTATACCAGCCTTAGATACCTGCCCCAAAACCTGTCCCCTAAACCACCACATAGTTGTTCCAATTCAGTCCTATACACAGCCATCATTCAGTCACAAAACAGCCCCTTAACCAAGCCTTGTTCACCCCCAACCACAGCTCTAAAATACCCCAAAACCTGCTATTTTGCTGTCCCAAACCTGTCATTTAAGGCCCCCAATCTAGCCTACATAGCTGTCCTAAACCACACCCTTAATAGCCATGTAGCAGTCCCCATATCAGCCTACACACATCCCATTGGTAACCTCCATAAACCTGTCATTCCCTGTCCTAACTCACCACATATAGCCCCACATTTCTAGCCCGTCAAACCACTCAAAAAAAAACCTATTTTAATATGTACAAAACAGTCCCTTAAACCCAGCACTATGGCTGTCCAATAACCTGTGTAAATACTGTCCTAATTCAGCCCTTTGTATGCACCCTTAACCACCAATTGCCTATCCAAAACTCAGTCCATATTAGCCTCTGAATCCAGCCCCTTAAACCATCCCATTGATAGCCCTATTAGCCCTGAAATTAGCCCATGTTTCACCCTTGATAGCCCCCTAAACCTATCCATTAGCACAGCCTAAACCCGGTCCAAAACTAATCCCAAATTAGTCCACACTAATGCATACATGTGTGTGTGTGTGTGTGTGTGTGTGTGTGTGTGAGATTAGTGTGTATGTGAGCCTATATGTATTTGTGTGTGCCTATAGGTTAACCTATATCTAAACCTATAGGAAAGCCTATATGAGTGTGGTATCATGAGTGTTGTGTGTGAGTGAGCTTAGTTAGAGTGTGTGTGAGTGTTAGTTAAATGGTGAGAGTGGTGTATGATATTGGTAGGTTAATGGGTAAATGACTAACATGTGATCCAAAATAGATTAGATACCTAGGAAACCTCTGTATCTTGTTAGGTAACCCCTAGATATGATAGTATCTAGCTACCCTAAGGAGCCTAGGCTAGTATCTTGGGTATTGGCGGGGTTTCCTTTGTATTGGGCAAGGTATTGGGATTACCTTGGTGAGGGTAATATAGGTATTTGAGTTTAGAGTCTAAGATATGGTTAGAACTTGGTTCCCTTGGTTGGTAATGATCAAATATAGTGCTCCTAGATTAGTTTTGACGTCGGTTGACCATTTTGACCAAAAGTCAACAAAAGTCAACCGAGAGTCAAACTTAGCCTTTAAGCGACTAGATTTGACCGAAACCAAACCAGAGTTGACCAGTTGACTAAAAGTCAACAGTTGGTCAACATGTGACTTGTTTGACCTAGGGTTGACTCAGTATTGACCAGAGTTGACCAGAGTTGACTTTTTGACCAAAAGTCAACTGTAAGTCAACTCTTGACCCAAATTGACCTAGTTTGACTTGGATTGATTTCCTGTAACCTTTTTTGACCTTGGTTGTCCTAGTGTGACCCAGTTTGGCTCAGTACGACCTAGTATGAACCAGTATGACCTAGTATGACTCAGTTTGACCTAGATTGACCTAGATTCATATAGAATGCATTGAATTGCATCTTATTATCATTTTAGACTCATAGTGACTTGTACTGTTCTATAGGAGACAGACACCACTCCTCGGACAATATATTCTCTTCAGACACTCAGAAGATCAGGCGAGTACATTCTCTGACCGTTTTATACTTGTCTGGATTTACATTCTTGCTCTAGATTACTGTACTTGATGCTGACACGATTATTATCACGGATTGGTACTATATGGATCTTCTTTTGAGATGTTATCCCCTTGTATTCACTAAATACATATTGTGATGTGCGTTTCACTTACATATTGTATTTATTGAATACCCATATCCTTGTATACTCATTGTGCATATTGTACTCTCATTATCATATGAGTTCCATGGATAGACCATTGTACACTATTGTATAACATTGTACAACTATTGTATAACATTATATATCTATTGTATAATATTGTACATCCATTGTATAACATTGTACACTATTGTATAAGATAACGTAACTGGAGTGGATCCTTGTGTATTGATTGGGGAGGGGGAGTAGAATTGGTTATGTACTCAAATCCTATTGTACAACATTGTATAACTATTGTATATGTCTATTGTACACCCACGTACAATGGAGTTACCATTTCATTATCCTAGACCGTTTACATAACCATATTGTACTCTAAATCACAGTTGGCTTACAGTTCTTACTTATCATATATAGATATTTCCTGTTATCAAATCTCTACTGTTTTTCATATACATTCTTCTTTCAGCATTTCATGTACCTTACTCTATTGCATGCTTTATATTTCCTAACTTGATATGAACTGCGTGAGATGTTTTGTGCTCGCTCCTGTCCTGACTGGACCTGTTGAAAATATTACAGAGGATGAGGCCTGCGTAGACACCTTCTATGGGACAGCTGTAGATGGCTCTTGTGACCTAGATTTTCAGCCGGATCCACTAGCTATAGAGACTGAGGCTCCCTAGTCTAGGTTTACTATTTCTGTCATTTGATGTCTGGATTGTATATATATTCTTTCATATTCAGTATTAGAGACTTGTATTGAGCTGGATGTTCTGATTTGTTATCTCAGTAGACACTTAGACTCTCTGGTTGTATTTATGTGGATTTCCTCATTTCAGTATTTATTTTTCTATCTATCTTTCTATTTTATCATTCTACCTTAGATGTGATTGAGACTGTATATTGCTATGTCACCTCCATTCGGAGTGTATATACTGTATAGGTACCTTTATATTGTTAGATGATTGACCTAGGACAGCGTTCTACCGTCGACACTGTGGCGTAGGCTGGGCGTTGTTACGTTCTCGTACCCTCACAGTGGGTGCGGGTCGTGACACTTTTATATCATCACATCAAGTCATAAAGGAGAGAAAAATCATTCTTTATTCCTTCTTTAAAAATATAGATACATCTTAATGGAAATCTACTACATTTTGGATTTTCATTCTAAATATAACAAATGGAGGTCTATTACATCTTTGGATCATCTTGTTGGTGCCAGTTCCGTTAGGGGTGTCAACGGATGCTTATCGGTACGGACAGGACAATATCCGTATCCGAATTTTTTTGTAATATTCGAATCTGATCCGATATCCGAACAGATATCTCTTTTGATACTCCGAATTCGTATCCGTCTAGTTTAACGGATATCGGATAATATCCGATCCGATTAGCTAAAAAATTCGAATGCTACTATCTGAATATCCAAAATCCAAAATATTAAAAATTTAGTTATTATCCGAATATCCGAAAACCAAATTCAATTTCTCTACATATTTGAGTCCTTTCTTCTTATGTTGTAAATTTTAATTAATATATATTACTATTATATAAAAATTATATTATAATTATTTTATGTAAAAGTTAGTTAAGAATAAAATACTTTAATCTTCTCTATTAATTAATATATATTACATATACATTATACTATAATATATATAAAATTTTGGATATCCGAATCCGACATCCGAATTCGATATCCGAAATTTGCAATTTAAAGTCGGATCGGATGTTAACGGATTCGAATACCTTAATATCCGAATTCGTATCCGAAAATGGATAATATCCGAAAATATTCGGATATCCGAATCCGATATCCGAAATTTCGAAAAATATCCGAAAGTTCGGATACGGAATCGGATCGGATTTAAATTTTCGACTATCCATTAACAGGTTTAAGTTCCGTGCCGACTCAACCTGAACCAGCAAGCAAGGCAACGGAATCAACTATGGTCTTCTCTCTCAGAAAGACGAGAGGAGAACGACAGAGTACAACAGCTCGAAGACAAGATGCTGTCAATACAACTGGTGGAGAAACGATGACCCTTCGTGAGAAGTAGGAATTAGATCACCCTTGTGATACGATTCCTAATTCCGTGTCTCCACCATCCAACTCTCATGTATAAAGGCCCTTCCTACCATCTCGAGGAAGCCCTTTTAAACAAGAAGAGTTCTGAGCTCTCTGATGTGTGTGTGTCAAGGTGGTTCATCTCCATAGCATCCAATATCACCAATACCAGTTCTGTATAATCTTGCCAACCGATTCCCTGCAATAAGTGAACGAGAAGAAGTTAGTGAATTTACAGAGTGTAATGATCAAATCTGTACAAAAATCACAGGTTGCACCAAAACTTCCATGTTATGCAATGGATGTGTTGTGCCACGCGCATCATCTGTATTGTGCCATATTTTGTATGGCGCAGCATCTGTGTTGTGCCATATTTTATATAGCGCAGTATCTGTGTGGTGCCACATTTTATATGGCCCAGCATCTGTGTTGCGCCATATTTTGTATAGGACATCATCTGTGTTGCATCGCATCTGTATAGCACAACATCTCTAGTGTGCCACATCGCATAACACAGTTTGAACACTATGTGAATGACAACAACTAAACCCTAAAAAGGGTGGCACGAGTCAGAAAGTGAACCGAAATCTAAAAAGAGAAGGCGCACGATGAACAGATCAAACCAAAAACCCTAAAAAGGATTTGGTTGATATGATCGATGCATGGATCAATGATCAAAATGCTCACCTTCCATGGCCGGGTTGACAGTCTCTCGTCGTGATGAAGGCGGAATGTACTAACACGCACGTCGCTACTTTATGCATGATGAAGCACGAGATGAAGGCTCAGCGAAGCCCTTTCTTCTCTTAACATCGAATCTCCCGGGCACCATTAGGGTTTGTCGAAGAAGCTTCTGAGTCTGGAGGAAGAAGAGACATAGTGGTCGAAGAAGATCGGGCAGAAGAGAAAGAGGCAGGGTTTTGAGAAAGTCACGTTGGTGAGAATGAAAGGACCCAAAGTGTACGGCTATTTATAGCCCAAAATAGTTGCACAACATACGCTGGAAAGTCGGGCTCGAGTTTGACTAGCACAACCAAGACAAAATTATTTCCAAATTCAAAGTATTTCAAAACTTTGAAGTCTTTTCAAGTTTAAGAAAACTTTGAAGGGGGTCTTGTAGAGGCTAAAAAATCAAGCTACGCCACCCATTGGGAGCTAGAAATCAAGGGGCACCACTCATCCACGGGTCACATCAACAAGTTGTGCCACATCGATAGGTTGCGCCACATCGATAGGTTGTGCCAACCTCAGGTTGCGCGAGAGCCACGTGGCGCACTTCCTCAAGAAGCTGTAACGACATCATCATTGATTGACAACTGACAGCATGTATATCAAGGAAAATTCGTTCGACTCCCGCGCAACACGGAGCTTGAGAAGATTTGGTCAGATTTAATGACAGCTAGCAGTTTGCGCAACGTGTCAGGGTGCGCAAAGATGTACTTAGGCACAAGTTGAAGATGACAACTAGTAGTTCGCACAATGTATCAGGCTGCACGAGGTTGAACCCAGGTACAACTTGCTAAGTTGTGTCCCCGTGCAACATGATGAAGCTCGCACAATACGATCGTCCAGAGCAGGGTGACGTGGTGCATAAGCCACTAACTTCGTAGAACGTGTCCACTATATTGCTTATGACCATGCACATCTCACTCAAATAATGCTACGTGTCTACAGCAGTTGGTGCAACCGCTCGCGTAAGTTGCTATATTGCGCTCCGCGCAACCTAATGAAGCTCGCACAAGATGATCGAATAATATCCAGAGCAGGATGATATGGCACGTATGCCACTAACTTCGTAGAACGTGTCCACTACACTGGCTACGACCACGCACATCTCAATCAAATGATGCCACGCGTCCACAGCAGTTGGTGTAACCGCTCGTGCAAGTGAACAAGAGACGTACAACCTGAAGTGCATGCAACCCAGAATAACTGCTAAACAATTATTTCAAGAACTCAAAGCATCATGAATGATCATAATCTCCTGCTAAAGTGCTGTTGCATTCTCCAGAGGCTCGTGTCTTCGATATCACATCGTCCAAGGGATAAAGTGATCGTCTTCTGATCAGATTCCTATAGTTGTACTTCCTCAGAAATCAATTGTACTCTTTTTGTACTCTCTTTCAGTTTGTAGAAATCAAAACCTTCTTTTTTTGTTTTTTGCAAACAATCTCGAACTCTAACGGTCTCCGGTGGCTATCGAACCAATGCCGCTGTCTATTCTGAGCCACCCGAAGTCTATCCCTGATCAACCTAACCTTCTCTGTTGCATCCACCACCATCTCTGGGCCAAGAAAAACTCTCTCGCCGACATCATCCTATGACAAAGAAGTACGATATCTTTGTCCGTATAGAGCCTCAAATGGCGACATCTCTATACTGGCATGATAGCTGTTATTGTAAGCAAACTCTACCAGGTGGAGATGGTCCTCCCAAGAGCCCCCGAAGTCTAACACACAAGTGCAAAGCATATCCTCGAGTGTCTGGATGGTCCTCTCCGACTGTCCATCTGTCTGGGGGTGATATACGGTACTGAACTTGAGCTCAGTGTCCAAGCTAATATGCAAATTTCTCCATAAGTGGAAAGTAAAACGACTATCCCGATCCGAGACTATGCTCACACGAACTCCGTGTAATCTGACTATCTAAAGTAAGTACATCTCTGCCAGCTTCTCCGTAGACAGTCCTACCTTGAAAGGCAAAAAGTAGGCTGATTTGGTCAATCTATCAACGATAACCCAAATCGCGTCTTTCCCTCCTGGTGATCATGAAAGTCCAGACACAAAGTCCATAGTGATGTGCTCCCACTTCCACTCTGGAATAGGTAGTGGCTGAAGCAGACCACCTGGTCTCTATCTTTCGACTTTCACCTGCTGGTACACCAAGCATCGAGATACAAACTGAGCTACCTCTCGCTTCATGCCATACCACCATACGTGCTCCCTCAGGTCTTTGTACATCTTGTTGGCTCCAAGATCCATAGAGTACTAAAAATGATGTGCTTCCTGAAGAACCTCCTCCCGAAGCTCTCCACTCAGAACGCACAATCTAGTACCATGCCTCAGCGACCCATCTTCGGTTATAGAGAAATCATCTAGCAATCCTGTCTGCACCTGCTCCCTGATGCTTCTCAGGGCCACATCATCAAACTGTGCTGATCTGACTCTGTCCATCAATGCAGACTGAATCTGTAAACCCCATATCTGAACCTCCATACCCAGAACGATCACCTCGATACCCAAACTATCCAGATCGGTCAATAGATGATAATCTGCTGTCAAATACATAGCGACTGGATACCTGCTCAAGGCATCTACAACTACATTGGCCTTCCCGGGATGGTACTGCAATGATATATCAAAGTCTTTCATCAGTTCTAGCCACCGTCTCTGCCTCATATTTAATTCCTTCTGGGTGAATACGTACTTCAAGCTCTTGTGATCCGTAAAGGTCTCAACTCGCTCTCCATACAGGTAGTACTTCCACAGCTTCAAAGCAAAGATAACAGCTGCCAACTCTAGATTATAGGTAGGGTAGTTCTTCTCATGAGGACGTAGCTGCCTGGATGCATAGGCAATCACCTTCCCGTGCTGCTGAAGAACGCAACTTAAGCCCTTCCCAGATGCGTCACTGTAGATAGTGAAAACACCAGTCCCAGATGGCAACGTCAAGATAGGAGCTGTGGTCAACCTTATCTTCAGCTCATCAAAGGCAGTCTAACATTCTTCGGTCCAGACGAACTCTACGTCTTTCCTGGTGAGTCTAGTCATCGGCTTTGCAATCCGAGAGAAATCCTGAACAAACTTTCGATAGTAGCCTGCCAGACCCAGAAAGCTCCAAATCTCGACGACTGAGCTCGGTATGGACCAAGAATCCACTGCTGAAATCTTTTTTGGGTCCCCTGAGATCCCGTGCTCGGTCACAACATGACCCAAGAACTCTACCTTCTCCAGAAAGAACTCGTACTTCGACAACTTCTCATATAGCTGCTCCTTCTTGAGAGTCTCTAGCACAATCCGTAAGTGCCCCTCGTGCTCTTCTGGTGTATTCAAGTAGATAAAGATGTCATCTATGAAGACCACCATAAACTTGTTAAGGTACTGATGGAATACCTTGTTCATCAAGTTCATGAATACCGCTGGGGCAATGGTCAACCCAAATGGCATAACAGTGAACTCGTACTAGCCGTACCGAGTCTGAAAAGCCTTCTTCGGAATGTCCTCCTTCTTCACCTTCAGCTGATGGTAATCGGACCTCAAGTCTATCTTTGAGAATACCTTCGCGTCGCTCAACTGATCGAACAAGCCGTCAATCCTCGACAATGGGTACTTGTTCTTGATAGTGAGATTATTGAGCGCTCTGTAGTCGACACATATGCGTACCATCCCATCCTTCTTCGATACAAACATAATAGGTGCTCCCCAAGGTGAAGAACTGGATCTGATGAAGCCTTTGTCTTATAGCTCATCGACTTGCTTCTTCAGCTTTGCCAACTCGCTGTTGTTGATCCTATAGACATGCTGCGAGATAGGTTCAGTGCCCGGCACCAAGTCTATAGAGAACTCAACATCCCTGTCTCGCGGCATTTCCGGCAACTTATCAGGAAAAATATGCAAGAATCCTGCTATCAACGGATGTGGCAATTCCTGCCCCGACAACATAGCTCCACAGAAACCATCTCCTGGCTCAGCTGCTCCCATGGTAAACTCAAACTCTGGCTCTCCCGAAGGCCAAAATAAAACTATGCCTCCTCTACAGTCTATACTAGTATGGTGTCTACTCAACCAATCCATACCGAGTACCATATTATAGTTCAGAAGGGGCATTACGAGCAAGCACGCACTCAAATCTCGGCCTCTCAGTGTAACTCTTCGCCCCTTACAAACGTTATTGACCAGGATAATGCCTCCCCCGGTCATAATCTTGCAAGTCCTACTCAGTGGTTCAGCAATAATATTGTGTCTAAGTGCAAAATATATAAATACAAAACTATACGTAGCACCAGAGTCAGACAAAGCTAATGCAGGAAATGAATCGAGTAGAACAGAACCTGCCACCACGTGTGCTATAGGCTCGGCCTCCTCGACCGTCAGTACGAACGCCCTATCCTGAGCTGCTCTTCTCTGATGCTAGACGAAACACTACTGCTGGGTCAGAAGTGGCGGACCCCTCTACTGAACAGCTGGTCCTGCTGGAGCTCTAGCAGGTAGTGCTCTGTCCTGACCTCCTCGGGCTGCACGGACAGGGCAATCCTTCAGTTGATGGTCGAACGCTCCACAGTACAGGCAAACGCCCAACTTCTTCCTACAGACCTCTCTAGTGTGCCCCGATTTCCTACAGAAGCCACACTGAGGGATCTGTTTTTGCCCCTGCTAATGCTGTGCACGTACTGATGCCTGGTGCTGCTGATGCTGATGCTGAAATGACCTTTGCTGTCTGGGGACGCTTGGCCGATCCTGCACTGAAACCAGCACCTATAGCATCAATACTTCTCTTGGGCCTGAGACCCAAGTCCTCCTCTGTAATATGTGCATCCATCAGTATCTCCTCAAAGGTCGCCGTACGATACCCAGATGTGCGAGATCGAACAGTGTGATTCAGGCCCCTCCTGAACTTATGGGCCTTCTCCCTAGCATCATGAACCATGCCCTTGGCGAACCAGCTTAGACGGAAGAACTTCGTTGCATACTCGTCCACAGACATGTTCCCTTATATAAGTCCCACAAACTGGCCCTCCAGTGTACTAAGAGCCACATAAGGAAAGAATTTTTCCTTAAATAGCCTATTGAAGTTCTCCCACGTCAAGCTTGTCACTGTTAGACGAGGGTCTGTACGGTACCAAGTCAGAGCGATATCAAAGAACTGACTCGCTGCTGCTGACACCCATAGTCCCTCCGGAAGCTGTGCTAACCCCAGGCTCCGCTCAACATCCTCTAGCCAATCATGGGCATACATGATCCCTTATGTTCCCATGAATTATCGAGGAAACATCTTCGTAAAATCTATCATGGAGTCAGGCCTCGCCTGCTGCTGTTGTGGCTGCTGGACGGGGGCGCCCTGAGTCTGAACTAAAGTCACCTTCACTACAGTGGCGAGTGCTAACTGATGTGCATTCTCCATGCTCTGCCACAGAATCTCTGCCTATCGTTGCGATGCCTCAGCCTGCGCTCGCTGTGCCTCCATCATCTGCTGAAGGAGCGCGAACATCTGAGTGGCGTCAATAAACAACGCAGGTGGAGGTAGAAGAGTCTCCAGCAGAACGAGTACAATCCTTGGAGCCGGTGGAGGAAGACCCCCCGGTACTGTTTCCACTACCTCTGGAACGGCAGGGACAGTAGGGTCAATCTCCTGATCTGCAGGTCCCTCAGTCAGAAAGATAGGTCGCGACGGATTGGACCCCTCCGGTGTTACACTGGATCCAGCTGCCTGAGCTCGAGTCACTGTCATCCTGGAGACAGATTCAAGCAAAGAAATTAATATGGCACATGATAGAATATCATCAAAAAAGGATAATTTATTTCGAAATATAAGAAGAGTTTGTCATGGAAATCAAAAGATTGGAATTTTCCTAATATATGATTGAGTAACTCCTATCATAACCTAGAACCTATATCCTAACAGCAGGCTCGTAATTAGCACTCTAAGTCGAGCACCATTACGAAATCGTACTAGTTGCAACTCTGACCTGTATGGGCCACCATAAAAATGTGTCACGACCCGCACCCTGTTTAGGGGCACGAGCAAGTAGGTACGTCCAGCCTACGCTACAGCATCGGCGGTAGAACGCTGTAATGGTCATCTAGAATATATAGTATTTAAGACACGATAATATAACCTGTCATCTCTGTACGGAGGAATATAATCATAACTCAATCACTGTTTGCCATTGTGAAACCCATAATTTGTGTTTTATAATTAATGTTACTTTTAGTTTTTCAAAATTATTATTATTATTAATATTATTACTATTAAATATTTTTGAGTGGAAAATAGTTTCAAAATTATAATAACATGGATTTTTTGGTTTCCGAACCCAGACCCGAGTCCGAACCCAGACCCAGGCCTGAGCCCGAACCCTTTCCTATTTAATTCTGATCTGACTTGGTTATTATCATTATTAAAAAAAACATTTTTGGAGAGCTGGTCCCGAAGGACCAGCACACTCCCCCAACTTCCCACGTTCCATAACCCCCTTATTCCTCTCCACAAACTCTTCCACTTCCCCCCTCTTATAACTTCCCATTTATTTCCCACTTTCCTCCACGTTCTCTCCAAACTCACAACAGAAGAGAATACTCTCATCTTTTCAACCACAGAACTCACTTTTACTCTCACCATTCTCACAGAAGCTTTGTAACCATCTCTCTCTCCCTCTCTCTGAGTTCCTTGGAGAGAAGCTCCCGAACCCTAACCCCATTCTCGGCCGACCGAGCTCCCCGAGGCTGCGACCCCGCGGCCGAGTTCCCCACCGGCGCCTCCCCCGTCCAGTGCGCGCGGCTCCCCGAGCTCGCCGAACCCTCCCCGCGCCGACCTCTCCGGCCAGATCCGCCGGCGCGCTCACCCGCGGCCGACCCCCTCCCGGCGACTCCTCCCCGCCGTCCGCGACCCGAGGCGCCGCTGTCCAGCGCGCAGCTCCCCGAGCGCGTCGCTGCCGACCCGCGACCCGAGGTGCGACCTCCCCGCACCGAGCCCGACCGGCCCCCTCGCCCGTGGCCGCGCCTTCCGGCGAACTGCCGCCGCCCACGCCGCTTTCCAGCGGGCCAGATCTGCTCGCGAGCCCCTCCCCCGCGGACCCTCTCCCGCTGTCCAGCGCTCTGTGGAGTTTCTGCTGTCCAGGATCCGCGACCCCGTTGTCCGAACGTCGTTTCGGTTTTTCCCATGCTTTTCCTGCGGCTCCCCGCCAACAGAATTTGGTAAATTCTTGTTAATCACAGTAGTTCGTCCCTCCCGTAGAGTCCATGATGAGAATCGGTCCCCGATTTCCCTTTGGGAAATTCGGTTAGCTGCGTATTTTATTCGGTTAGCTGCGTTAGCATATTTTCTGTGATTTTTATCTGCTGGTTGTGTGGTTTGGTTTGATTGTGGGATTCCCGGACATTTCGGGAAGTTCTGTGGATTGGGAATTATTTCTGGTGGTTTTGGAAATATTTTGATGGATATATTTGCGGGATTATTATTGGGTTGGAATAATTGCAGGTTTCTGTGGCGCATTTCCCAGTTATGGGTTTTCCCGAAATAGAGGAAATGCTGCCCAAATTTTTACGAAACTATATTTATTTTGATTTCAAAATCGGTTTTCGAAAATGAATTTTAAACTGATTTTTCGGGCGACGACCGTACCGGTCTGTGGGCCCTGGCGAAATGCAAACGCACCGGTCCGATCGGGCGTTGTGGTATTAGCTGGATTTTGATGATGGACCGAGTCTGAGACTCTTAGCATTTATTTTAAATTATTTTATTTAATATTTAGGCTATTTAATATAGTTATTTATTTATTGCACTTTATTTAGTAATTAAATTACTTTTCTCTTATTTGATGTAAAAGATAATTGTACAGGGCATAAGCCCACTCTAGGATGTTTAGCTGTGCCCTTGTATGGTGTAGCGTAGATTTTTATTTTATTTTCTGGGTAGATGTGATCTTGGGTGGTTCTGATTTTGACGTGTAATCGTAACTAGATCGTAATCTATTCTCGTTTATGATTAATTAATAATTAATTAAAATGGATAAAATATTAGTAAATAACTAGTTCATGATTTATCACTAAAAGAAACTATATTTTTATAGATATATTACGAAAACACAAAGTTTTCCAAAGATAATCGGTTCTCATTATTATTTCCAAATAATCAAATTAACTGGTCTAATCAACGCACATAGTTGGCGACGTAAACGATAGCTGTAGCTTAATAACAACTAAAACCTGACTAGGACTTACTACTAGAGATTGCAACTAGCACACTTAGCTTGGTTATACAAAGGATCTAAGTCGAGTTCTCAACTGTAGGAACTCGAAGTTACAACTGACGTTCCTCCTCGGTACCGACTCGTCTTTCCAGTCATTCTAATACAAAGGCAAGTACATTTATGTTGATTACAATTATTTAATAATCACTTCACTGCAATTTTAAACCACTGTTCAAACACGAACTCCTTCGGGAGTATTAACTGTACTGTTGGGGACTGGGGGAGTAGAGTAATGTTTATGACCACATCCAAATTACTGTAACTGTAGTGACCCGCTCAGCCCTAGCGGAACGTCGATTCTAAACGGCAAGTACAACGACTCAAACGAGCCGTCGACCCGAAGAGTTGCCTCGACCCGATGAAGTATCGATGCAAATCGATGCCAGACTTGCCTTGGCCCGTCAAGATGAATCCAGACTTAGACTTCCAAAGGCGTGCTCGGAGTATCGCTCGGCCAATGCAAACATCGCTAAGGTGGGTGGCTCCGATGAACCCGTCTGTGCTTAGCCTAGACACATAACAATGCGGACACATTCACGAGAATCGCTAGGCGATAACATCTTGCATGCTAATAAATGACTCAACGCACCTAGCTAAGGGAATAATCCCATCTTACATGCTTGTTTAGAACATGGAAAAGAACTCGACAATTATAGAAACGCTCGCACCGCGCTCTACGCTCGTGCTAAGGCACAAGCCCACGTTCATGTCCCTTATACGTTCAAACAATGAAACAATGAATGGTTTGCAACAATAAAACGGGAAGGCTATCAACATAGTCGCTCCGAGTAGAGTTTAGCAACATTGGAAGGCTATGGGACCGATGGGTCGCCAAGGCGACTCCCACACTGAGAGTTGCATAATGCATGAATCAAAGAATGAATAAGTAAACACATGAATGACTCTATGAACATACGAACAAGTGAAAGAATAAAAATGAAAGAAAGAATACATGAAAGATAAGACATGGAAGACGCTATCGACAGGTATGACGGGCACGTGCAACAGGGCTCGCTACCCGCGCTGTACGGACGCCAACCTGGTCGATAACGCATTATGGCTAAGGGTTAGCCTACGGCTCGGAGACAGCCGCTAAGTTAAAATGACAAGACAATACAAAATGGTCGTGGACAAACGGCACGGGCGATGGGGGGGAATACCGTGGCCGTCGTGTGGAAGGATTCTGCGGCACGGGCGTTGGGGGGGTAAACCGTGGCCGGCCTAGGCGGAATCAACGACGCTTATGGGCTGCTTGGGTGCGGGCTTGGGCACCAAGAGACGTAAGTAGGAGGGTATATTCAAGAGACTTAACGGGGTGTACCAGCCATCACCCTACGCTAAGTTGAGAATTGCCACAGGGGAATGTCCTAAATGGCTTGTAAAGCCAGCGACCCGTGCATGTAGATTAAGTGGACTATGCTGGTGGCAATCCACGTGCAAGTTCTTGCATTAAAATCAAAGTAGTCTAAGTTAAATGAACAAGTGTCTCCTGAACATGCTTGCAAAGTAACATCCTGAACATGAACGTGCTCGAAATGTAACATGCCTGAACATGCTTGAAATGTGCCTCTTGAACATGCTCGAATCGTAACACTAGAACATGCCCACGACGTGCTAGAACCCGAGACATGGACACCCACTCGATATTGAATGCGTACATGAATCGTGTTATATTATTATATATGAATTGTTGTTTAACTTGGTTTACCTTGAACAGGGAAGGCCGGACGGTAAGTATGGGTAAGTCGTACATGTATTTTCATGCGATACTTGAGTTCGGTAACACGAGATAGGCTATGCAATATGCTATGAAATTGATCCTAAGGCAAGATTAGAAAGACAATGAATGATAGAGATGCACAAAAGTAAATGGAACGTGTTTGGTAATGATGGCATTGTGGGCGAGCTAGCCTCCCCACCAGTGCATAACAATGTACTGATAACCCCACAGTATGCTTGCAGGATAGCAGGAGACGTCGGCGGGTGCGGAGCTTCCATCGAACGTGTCAAGGCGCGGAGCCAACTCTGGGGCCTTGGAACGTTGCAAGAAGCTGAAGCACCCTATACAGGACATAATGTATCGGAACATCGCCATGTATCATTCCATGTTGTAAGCCACTTGGTACGCCTTTTATGTTTCAGAGAGAGAGCTTGAGCGATTTGTAATATCGGCCTAGCGCCGCTTGTAAACTTCTTGAAATTCAATAAAGAGATTTGGATTCGCTTCTACTTGTGTTCATTTTTACTTCCGCTGCAAATGGGGACACTCTGTGCGACTCTGTGGCCTAGACTCAAATCGGCCGTTTCTGGACTTGGCCTTGCACGGGCGCAACCTAGGCCCGTGCGGCATCACGCCTTAGCGAGGACGATCGCTCCTACGGGAGCGGGGCGTGACAGATTGGTATCAGAGCACGGCTTTACGTCCTTGGACTTCATTTCGATTATCTCAGTTTTGAAAGCTCGGTTGGAAGAAAAGAAGTGTACGCTCTCTCTCCTTGTGCCTTGGGATGTTCCATATAATAAGTCTAATATTTTCAAAAGCTCGTACAAGTACTCGGTTGAACGGACTTGATACGCGAAGGCCTTTGTGCCACCATGACGGACTTGAGTTGGAAGGAGCCGATGTTAAAAGTTAGCAAATGCAAGGCGTGCTTGAATAAGCTTATGCTGACGATAGCAAACGAGTACACGAGACCGAAGTATAGTTCGAACGGGATGGTCATGCACGCAGCCTTTTGGCTAAGTAGTGCGGAGTATCGCGTACCTAGACCCTTTGGTGCAAACGAGTTGCGAACGAGAATGAGTGAGCGTGCAAACTTGAATGTAGTCCGTGCGGGATGGTTAAGCGGTACAACTTAGTCCGCATGTCGCGCACCTCGACTCTTGGGTGCAATCGGGTTGCGAGCGATATCAAGTATCGTTCGATCGAGAACGGAAATACACTTTGAGTGTATATCGATAGGAATGCTATCGAGTTAACGCTTAGGCACACCCGAAGGATTGACTTGGATTTTGAGGATTAGTGCGAACGACTTAGTACGTCGAGGTGACGTGAGCGATTACGCTAGAGATTCATCGAACGAATCTGAAGGACATCTTAGCATATGGCGCGAACGTGATTGAGGATTAGACCGTATGGCTTGAACCCGAGTGGTGTATGTGATAGGTTCGAATAAGAATAAGAATGAGTGTCGACGACTAGTCGAGTGGCTCGAATTCGAGTGGTGTATGGATGTTCTTGGAAAAAAATCATACGAGCGAAACTTGAGGATTACGAAACACAACGAGTACGTCGACGAGGCGATGCGATCGCGCAAAGCCTTAGAACGTGTCACGCTTAGTTGGCCGTGACTTTAAAAGTCCCGAACGAGATGTCGCTGGGCAACTTGTGAATGGGTAACGCATGTTAGAAAATGACTCGGAACGACGAATGGAAATAAATGGTCTTGATCGAGGAAACTTAGAGCATCGCACGTACGATTTCGGATTGATACAAATGAAATGTGACTTGAATCTTGAACAACGATCTTGAAACGAGCTCGAGGAATAGCAGATGAACTTGATCTTGAATATTAAATGAAATGGTGGAATATCCAACTCGGACAACGGCATCGTCGCATGACTCAAAATTGGTTGCAAAGGAAGATCGTCAGGTTACGCATATCGTCGATGGTATTGAGGCGTATCAAAGATCGATATGCGATAACTCGGGGGTACTCTGACTCGGCGAATGATGATCGTGCAAATGTCATTGTTCCGTTGGATGCTATACTCGGGATATTAAAATGCGTCGAGGAAAATATAGACGTGGCTCGAGGATTTTCTGGTTGAATGAAGGACGGTCGGACTGTCGAATAGAGATCGCAGCTTGGATGAAAATGAAGTGTTTGGATTTCTTCGACGAAAACCCCAACGTCGACCTTCTTGTCTTATGCGAGTGCAACTCCAGCCTCGCACATGCGTCGCGCCGATTAGGGCGATCACTCCGCGTGAGCGCTGGTATGGTGATTCATACAGCGGGGGTGATCGAACTTGCACGACGTGACAATTTGATTGTTTCGACTTGTGGTTTGACGCGAAGGTGACTTGAGAATGATTCGGTGTGCTTGATGATTAAGCTTGAGGATTGCGTAGGTCCAATCCGCGTATCGAGAATGAATTAGTCTGGACTCAAACAAGAGTTCGCCCCGATGAGAATGATTATTCCGCAGGAGCGTTGCATGGTGATTCATGAACCACCGTGGATAATCGGACTCGCGTGAGATTGGGGCGCAACGTATTGTCGAGCTAGACGACCTCGTGATCGAATACATGTATTGGTTAGAATTGGTAAACTGAATGGATTCGAATTTGTTGCGCTGCGCAACGAATGTCTTGATGCGAAATAGGCGATCATGCTCGATGTTTAGAAATCAGAGTGACGCGAGCTTGGGTAGAAAATCCCGTACTATCGACTTTGGTTTGACCCTAGGATTGGGGTCAGTGTTGGCATTATTGTTGGGGAACTATGATTCCAATCCTGACATTGACTTAGCCTCGCAAAGATTGGCCTAGCGGTTAGGCGAAACGCCCCTGTTGTAAGAGTTATCAATCGAAGAGTTGATCTTGAGGATTGGTATGAATGGATAGTATGAATCGCGAATGTAGGAAACCCTGCTCACGAGACTCGGCTGACATGCATATATTTCAGGGACGCCTGAGTATGTGCACGATGCGACTCGAGTGAGAATGACAAATTCTCAATCATGCGGCTTGGCTAAATGCATGTATTTTGGGGACGCTTGGAATGCGTGCACGATCCAGCCCAGTGATACGTTGAGTTCTAGCACGACTTGGGGAGTGAACGAGTATCGCGAACGTGAAATCGTGCTAGTAAAAGTTGGTACAACGAATTGAACCGTTGATAGGAAGTTATGCTCGATGATAGTGCAATACGTAGTCTTGAATTGGACGAGAATTTCTTAGACTTGGTCGACCCCGCTAAGAAGAAATCATACTGATTTCATGGACGAGAACGCATGAGAAGTGAATCGAGTCATCTCGATGACCGAGATGAACGAAAGTGAATTTGCCTTAGCCTACGACCCTCGTATTTGACGAATTACAACGTGCCCCATACGGCCATTCCAGTCTCATGACACGACAAAAATAGAAACCAATGCGAAGAAACACTTGAATTGAATAAGTATAATCAACTATAAAAGGAATGAAAGGCTATTCAATAAAATTGACCAAACGCGTGCGACACGGAACTTAGAAAGATATCAAGTATGGTTCGATTCTATCGAACGATAAAGCCATTCGATAGGAAATTACCTAAGATGTGTACACGATCCGAGTTAAGAAACGGTAGGATGACCTGCACTCAAGAAGTCTCGAGGACGAGACTTGTTTTGAGTGGTGTATTATGTAGTGACCCGCTCCGCCCTAGCGGAACGCCGATTCCAAACGGCAAGTACAACGACTCAAACGAGCCGTCGACCCGAAGAGTTGCCTCGACCCAATGAAGTATCGATGCAAATCGATGCCAGACTTGCCTTGGCCCGTCAAGATGAATCCAGACTTAGACTTCCAAAGGCGTGCTCGGAGTATCGCTCGGCCAATGCAAACATCGCTAAGGTGGGTGGCTCCGATGAACCCGTCTGTGCTTAGCCTAGACACATAACAATGCGGACACATTCACGAGAATCGCTAGGCGATAACATCTTGCATGCTAATAAATAACTCAACGCACCTAGCTAAGGGAATAATTCCATCTTACATGCTTATTTAGAACATGGAAAAGAACTCGACAATTATAGAAACGCTCGCACCGCGCTCTATGCTCGTGCTAAGGCACAAGCCCACGTTCATGTCCCTTATACGTTCAAACAATGAAACAATGAATGGTTTGCAACAATAAAACGGAAAGGCTATCAACATAGTCGCTCCGAGTAGAGTTTAGCAACATTGGAAGGCTATGGGACCGATGGGTCGCCAAGGCGACTCCCACACTGAGAGTTGCATAATGCATGAATGAATGAATCAAAGAATGAATAAGCAAACACATGAATGACTCTATGAACATACGAACAAGTGAAAGAATAAAAATGAAAGAAAGAATACATGAAAGATAAGACATGGAAGACGCTATCGACAGGTATGACGGGCACGTGCAACAGGGCTCGCTACCCGCACTGTACGGACGCCAACCTGGTCGATAACGCATTATGGCTAAGGGTTAGCCTATGGCTCGGAGACAGCCGCTAAGTTAAAATGACAAGACAATACGAAATGGTCGTGGACAAACGACACGGACGATGGGGGAGAATACCGTGGCCGTCGTGTGGAAGGATTCTGCAGCACGGGCGTTGGGGGGGTAAACCGTGGCCGGCCTAGGCGGAATCAACGGCGCTTACGGGCTACTTGGGTGCGGGCTTGGGCACCAAGAGACGTAAGTAGGAGGGTATATTCAAGAGACTTAACGGGGTGTACCAGCCATCATCCTACGCTAAGTTGAGAATTGCCACAGGGGAATATCCTAAATAGCTTGTAAAGCCAGCGACCCGTGCATGTAGATTAAGTGGACTATGCTGGTGGCAATCCACGTGCAAGTTCTTGCATTGAAATCAAAGTAGTCTAAGTTAAATGAACAAGTGTCTCCTAAACATGCTTGCAAAGTAACATCCTGAACATAAACGTGCTCGAAATGTAACATGCCTGAACATGCTTGAAATGTGCCTCTTGAACATGCTCGAATCGTAACACTAGAACATGCCCACGACGTGCTAGAACCCGAGACATGGACACCCACTCGATATTGAATGCGTACATGAATCGTGTTATGTTATTATACATGAATTGTTGTTTAACTTGGTTTACCTTGAACAGGAAAGGCCGGACGGTAAGTATGGGTAAGTCGTACATATATTTTCATGCGACACTTGAGTTCGGTAACACGAGATAGGCTATGCAATATGCTATGAAATTGATCCTAAGACAAGATTAGAAAGACAATGAATGATAGAGATGCACAAAAGTAAATGGAACGTGTTTGGTAATGATGGCATTGTGGGCGAGCTAGCCTCCCCACCAGTGCATAACAATGTACTGATAACCCCACAGTATGCTTGCAGGATAGTAGGAGATGCCGGCGGGTGCGGAGCTTCCATCGAACGTGTCAAGGCGCGGAGCCAACTCTGGGGCCTTGGAACGTTGTAAGAAGCTGAAGCACCCTATACAGGACATAATGTATCGGAACATCGCCATGTATCATTCCATGTTGTAAGCCACTTGGCACGCCTTTTATGTTTCAGAGAGTGAGCTTGAGCGATTTGTAATATCGGCCTAGCGCCGCTTGTAAACTTCTTGAAATTCAATAAAGAGATTTGGATTCGCTTCTACTTGTGTTCATTTTTACTTCCGCTGCAAATGGGGACACTCTGTGCGACTCTGTGGCCTAGACTCAAATCGGCCGTTTCTGGACTTGGCCTTGTACGGGCGCAACCTAGGCCCGTGCGGCATCACGCCTTAGCGAGGACGATCGCTCCTACGGAAGCGGGGCGTGACAGTAACTGACTGTATTAGCTTTCCCCTCTTCACACGGGGACAAGCCATACCGTATCGCTAGATACTACTGTAACCCAAGCCGGTCATATACATTGCCTATTCACATCACTGTACTATATTGTTTCAAAACTGTTCATCTTCAAACTGTTTAAAAGTGCATGATTTTATTGTTAAATTAATTATCAAGATTAGCATGAATTGTACTTTGCTCCCTCCTGACTGGAGACCCAACATTTTAGGTATCACTGATGAGGCTTTGTTCCGCGATTCCAAGACGAGGATTTTGAGACTGATGAGCTGTTTGCCTAGAGTTATCTTTTCTTCTTGATGTATGTAGAAAATGGTTTAAGTTGTATCTTTCATTCCATTGTAAAAGTTTAATAAAGTTTTAAATTTTCGAATTTTGAGTTGTGACAAATATAGTGTTGTTGTATGGTTACCTGCTACTGAACAGCTTACTGCCGCCGTCTCAACAACGATGCAGGCTGGGCATGATCCGGTTCGATCCAATTAGTTGGGATCGGGTCGTGACATGTTTTTAGTGGTGGCCCATGCAGGTCCACAACAACAACTTAGGAAAACCTATCTAGAAACAATTAGAACACTAGAACATTGATTTGTCACGATATAGGTCCGATTCATATATAAATAAATATTTTTGCTTGATTATAGACCGGTAGGCTACCTTGCTTATGTGTGCGTCCTAAACCTTCCAGAGAATGAACGCTGACCAAATCCTGCTGGCGATGAGGTGTCATCTCCGGATCATACCCCATCTCCTCAACCAAGCCCAGGGTCTTTTCCTCGCGGCTGTTTGACCGTCCTCATAGTGCATCCAGTGAAGTTTTCGCTACACTGACGATTCCTACCTCATCTCAACTAAGTTGTATTTCATTGGTGGAGTATTCATTTTGTTGCTCCACCAGTACCAGCAAACATCTTCCAAATGGTTGCCCTATTTCAAGAAATCCTGGAGTTCCAGAAATCTCAAGATGAAGCCCAGCAGGAACAGAAGAATATCACTAGAGAAGACATGAAGAACGTTAATGATGTAGCCTTAGTTATCTCCAACCAAGTTAGAGCATAACTTTTGTCCTAGGAAGGATACCCCTGAATCTAGAAGATATTTGGGCCCTATCAAGTACTCTACTTTCCGGCAGCCTTGTCGTAAGAAGCTATGGGCTTGTAACTATTGCAAGAGGCCTGGTCATTAGGCTGTTAGTTGCCGCAAGAGATTGGGACAATGTTTGGCATGTGGATCTGCTGAACATCGGGTAAAGGACTGCCCCTTATTTTATTTTTCTCTCAAACCAGAGCCCATAACCTAGCAACACCTGTTAGGCCACAACCTAGGGACTCTCTTCCTATCCAGCAGACCTTGCCTCCTACAATAAGGCATGATGCATACTCGAGGTTCATAGAAAAGGAAGCAGTTGGAGACTGCTCATGCAAGAGCCAGGACCATGAAGAATAGTACCTAGAACCGCTGAATAGCATCATCTTTTGGAAGTTGTAACAGGATGTCCTTAGACCAGTCATAAGAGTTTTTGCTGTAATTCTCCACATGAATAGAAGTTTTTTAGTTACACCCTTATGGCAGATGTTTTCCCTGATAGTCTCCCCGGATTATCCCAGATCTAGACATAAGATTCACCCCTGACCTAGTCCCCGGCTCTTTCCCTAAATTCTAAAGGATGTTACAGAGTCAACCCGAAGGTGGCCAAGAAGATGAAGGACCAGATCAATGAAGGCTCTAGGATTTATTCAGAGTGGAACTTTACCTTAGAAAGTACCTAACTTGTTGGTGCTCCAGAAGGATGGAACAACAGATGTGCATCGATTACCAGACACTAAAGAACAAGTACTTTCTGCCCGGATAGAGGATCTGTTTGATCTGGTTGTATGGAGTTAGGGTGTTTCGAAGTTTGACTTAAGATTTGACTACCATCAAATCAAAGTCAGGAAAGAGGATATTTACAAGACGGCGTTCAAACACCAAGTATGGATAGTTTTCTTTGGTCAGGACGTTAGACTGACAAATGCTTCTGCTGTGTTCATGAATCTCATGAACAGAGATTTTCATGAGTATTTGAATCAGTTTATCTTCTCCATAGATAACATTCTGATATACTTGAAGACTGAAGAAGAGCATAAGGAACACCTGAGGAAATTTTGGAAACTTTGAGGAAAAAGAAGTTTATAGTAAGTTATCTGAACGTGGATTGTTGACAAGGTAACTTTTGGCCATGTTGTCAAGAGAAGAAATTTCGATGGAAGATAGCTGTTGTTGAAGAGTGATATACCCCAAGTTCAATTCGGAAGGTTCTTGAACTTGGCCGGCTACTATCAGAAGTTCGTGAAGGATTTCGCCAAGATTGACTGAGCCAATGACGAAGCTCACTTGGAAGAATGAAGAGTTCATCTGAACGAAAGTTTGTCAGGCGGCATTGAGGAGCTGAAGAAGAGACTTACCACTACACCAATCCTTGCGCTACCCGCAGGAACCGGTGGTTTCTCAATTTACAGTAATGTCCCTGGAAAAGGACTGGGCTGCGTTCTTCAACAACATGGAAAAGTAATTGCTTACACATGTAGGCAACTACAGACTCATGAGAAGAATCATCCCACACCTAATTTGAATTGCTGCAATTATCTTTACTTTGAAGCTATGAAAGCATGATTTTATGGAAAGGGAGTGAAAATATGTACGGACTACCAAAGTCTGAAATATGTCTTCACTCAGGTAGGGCTGAATGTTAGACTAAGAAGATGGTTGAAGCAGATGAAGGTTTTCGACATCAACCTGCAGTACCATTCCGACATCGAGAAGTTTGGACTGGAGGTTATACTACCTGGAGATAGAAGGACGGAGCTGGATGCTGATTCAGTATTGATGAAGTTCGAGGCTGAGGGACAAAAATCAAGAGAACGTAGTTTCAAAACAAGGCACTTTGCAGGCTTAGAGATCAAGTGTTGGCAGGAACACTCGAGGGTTTCTAAATTGATCAGTATTAGAACTCTGAAGAATGGTACGAGATTTTGCCTATCGGCTGACAAACGGAGGAACGAGTTGATGAAAGAAATGCACCAGTCGTAGTATTCCATAAATTCAGGAGATAATAAGATGTATCGGAATATGCCTCCATTGATTGGTGTTATAGAATAAAGAAGGACAATACCAGGTATGGGATTAGATGTGAATTTGTCAACATAAGGAATTTAGCAAGAGGACAACAAGCTTGTTGGAGCAGCTGGACAATTCGGAGTGGAAGTAGAAGCATATAACAATGAACTTTGAGTAAGGATTGCCTTGTTCCCAAGGAGGGAAGGGCACCAATTGGATTATAGTAAACCAACTGACTAAGTCAGCACACTTTATTTTCTTTCAAAGTTGGTTATCCACTAAGAAGTTGGCAGCATTGTACGAGAGGCACATTTACCGGATTCATGGAGTACCGCAGGACGAGCAAGCAGAGAGGTCAATCCAGATGCTTGAAGATGTATTGGGATTTTGCGTCTTGGAATTTGGTAGGTCTTGGGAAGACCAAATTGCATTTGGTGAAGTTTTCCTACCAGAGGAACAATCAGTTTTGACGGAGCTGGAAATTGAGGCCAGACGTTACATTTCGGATCCGAGTCACATTTTGGATAATTCAGAGATGAAGATGGGAATCAACCTTTTCAGTGCCAGAGAAACCAGTTGCAAGCCTAGTCAGAGATGAGAAGAAAATCAGAATTTGAGCCATCACTTAAACTCCTATTCCTTATCTTTTCTTTTTCCCGTTCTAAATTTGACTAATGCTGCTAAGTTAGCCTAGTTTTGCAAGCTATCTCTTTAAATCAAGCTTGATCATGACGATATTTTATTGGGTGCACCCACTAATATATTGTCTAATCAGGACCGGTGCATGATGGTCTGATCAACCTCGTGTACTTTGGTTCGCGTTTGTATTTTTCTGTGTGGATGATATCATAAATAAAAACTTGTCCCTAAACCGTCTCATCCACGACTGCCTTGGAAATTCTTATGGTTGGACCTGAGTTATGGGCGCAGTACCCGTACAAGTTTGTCTTTTCTACCCTACCTTTAAATTTCGAGGACGAAATTTTCTAAGGAGGGAAGATTGTGAAACCCATAATTTGTGTTTTATAATTAATGTTACTTTTAGTTTTTCAAAATTATTATTATTATTAATATTATTACTATTAAATATTTTTGAGTGGAAAATAGTTTCAAAATTATAATAACATGGATTTTTTGGTTTCCGAACCCAGACCCGAGTCCGAACCCAGACCCAGGCCTGAGCCCGAACCCTTTCCTATTTAATTCTGATCTGACTTGGTTATTATTATTATTAAAAAAAAAACATTTTTGGAGAGCTGGTCCCGAAGGACCAACACACTCCCCCAACTTCCCACGTTCCATAACCCCCTTATTCCTCTCCACAAACTCTTCCACTTTCCCCCTCTTATAACTTCCTATTTATTTTCCACTTTCCCCCACGTTCTCTCCAAACTCACAACAGAAGAGAATACTCTCATCTTTTCAACCACAGAACTCACTTTTACTCTCACCATTCTCACAGAAGCTTTGTAACCATCTCTCTCTCCCTCTCTCTGAGTTCCTTGGAGAGAAGCTTCCGAACCCTAACCCCATTCTCGGCCGACCGAGCTCCCCGAGGCTGCGCCCCCGAGGCCGAGTTCCCCACCGGCGCCTCCCCCGTCCAGTGTGCGCGGCTCCCCGAGCTCGCCGAACCCTCCCCGCGCCGACCTCTCCGGCCAGATCCGCCGGCGCGCTCACCCGCGGCCGACCCTCTCCCGGCGACTCCTCCCCGCCGTCCGCGACCCGAGGCACCGCTGTCCAGTGTGCAGCTCCCCGAGCGCGCCGCTGCCGACCCGCGACCCGAGGCGCGACCTCCCCGCGCCGAGCCCGACCGGCCCCCTCGCCCGTGGCCGCGCCTTCCGGCGAACTGCCGCCGCCCACGCCGCTTTCCAGCGGGCCAGATCTGCTCGCGAGCCCCTCCCCCGCGGACCCTCTCCCGCTGTCCAGCGCTCTGTGGAGTTTCCGCTGTCCAGGATCCGCGACCCCGTTGTCCGAACGTCGTTTCGGTTTTTCTCAAGCTTTTTCTGCGGCTCCCCGCCAACAGAATTTGGTAAATTCTTGTTAATCACAGTAGTTCGTCCCTCCCGTAGAGTCCATGATGAGAATCGATCCCCGATTTCCCTTTGGGAAATCCGGTTAGCTGCGTATTTTATTCGGTTAGCTGCGTTAGCATATTTTCTGTGATTTTTATCTGCTGGTTGTGTGGTTTGGTTTGATTGTGGGATTCCCGGACATTTCGGGAAGTTCTGTGGATTGGGAATTATTTCTGGTGGTTTTGGAAATATTTTGATGGATATATTTGCGGGATTATTATTGGGTTGGAATAATTGCAGGTTTCTGTGGCGCATTTCCCAGTTTTGGGTTGTCCCGAAATAGAGGAAATGCTGCCCAAATTTTTACGAAACTATATTTATTTTGATTTCAAAATCGGTTTTCGAAAATGAATTTTAAACTGATTTTTCGGGTGACGACCGTACCGGTCTGTGGGCCCTGGCGAAATGCAAACGCACCGGTCCGATCGGACGTTGTGGTATTAGCTGGATTTTGATGATGGACCGAGTCTGAGACTCTTAGCATTTATTTTAAATTATTTTATTTAATATTTAGGCTATTTAATATAGTTATTTATTTATTGCACTTTATTTAGTAATTAAATCACTTTTCTCTTATTTGATGTAAAAGATAATTGTACAGGGCATAAGCCCACTCTAGGATGTTTAGCTGTGCCCTTGTATGGTGTAGCGTAGATTTTTATTTTATTTTCTGGGTGGATGTGATCTTGGGTGGTTCTGATTTTGACGTGTAATCGTAACTAGATCGTAATCTATTCTCGTTTATGATTAATTAATAATTAATTAAAATGGATAAAATATTAGTAAATAACTAGTTCATGATTTATCACTAAAAGAAACTATATTTTTATAGATATATTACGAAAACACAAAGTTTTCCAAAGATAATCGGTTCTCATTATTATTTCCAAATAATCAAATTAACTGGTCTAATCAACACACATAGTTGGCGACGTAAACGATAGCTGTAGCTTAATAACAACTAAAACCTGACTAGGACTTACTACTAGAGATTGCAACTAGCACACTTACCTTGGTTATACAAAGGATCTAAGTCGAGTTCTCAACTGTAGGAACTCGAAGTTACAACTGACGTTCCTCCTCGGTACCGACTCGTCTTTCCAGTTATTCTAATACAAAGGCAAGTACATTTATGTTGATTACAATTATTTAATAATTACTTTACTGCAATTTTAAACCACTGTTCAAACACGAACTCCTTCGGAAGTATTGACTGTACTGTTGGGGACTGGGGGAGTAGAGTAATGTTTATGACCACATCCAAATTACTGTAACTGACTGTATTAGCTTTCCCCTCTTCACACGGGGACAAGCCATACCGTATCGCTAGATACTACTGTAACCCAAGCCGGTCATATACATTGCCTATTCACATCACTGTACTATATTGTTTCAAAATTGTTCATCTTCAAACTGTTTAAAAGTGCATGATTTTATTGTTAAATTAATTGTCAAGATTAGCATGAATTGTACTTTGCTCCCTCCTGACTGGAGACCCAACATTTTAGGTATCACTGATGAGGCTTTGTTCCGCGATTCCAAGACGAGGATTTTGAGACTGATGAGCTGTTTGCCTAGAGTTATCTTTTCTTCTTGATGTATGTAGAAAATGGTTTAAGTTGTATCTTTCATTCCATTGTAAAAGTTTAATAAAGTTTTAAATTTCCGAATTTTGAGTTGTGACAAATATAGTGTTGTTGTATGGTTACCTGCTACTGAACAGCTTACTGCCGTCGTCTCAACAACGGTGCAGGCTGGGTATGATCCGGTTCGACCCAATTAGTTGGGATCGGGTCGTGACAGCCATTGATTGTCGTAGAACAGAACAATTTTATAGGAGGACTGAACTTTGACTCACAATTACAAACTCGCTTGTACAAAAGAGAGCCTAAGAACAAACCCTAGGAAAAGCAATCTAAGTACAATTATTTGTTTTTGATTCTGGGGTGACGGTAGAGGCTCGAGAAAGTGCTATCAACTCTGCCTTACTCCTTGGACGATCGAACGCAACCTCAGCTCCGGTGAAGAAAATTGCTCTCTCTGCCTGTGTGTCTCTGTCTATGCGTATGTATCTCCACAAGGGAATATCACCTTGCTATTTATAGGAATTCATGAGGAATGGAATGTACAGCCACGTGGAAAATTTTGGGCCACATCCTTGTAACTGTGCCTCGAGACTCGGTTTACAGTGGATAGCTGGAGATTGGTTAAGGCTAATCATGATCTGTTTGTTGCAGTAAATCTGAACTGTCAAGACTTGGTCAATTTCTGCCACGTGTCTCGACTGCTACTCTGTGGAGGGCCGCATAAAGAATGTATCCTGGCTGAGCCGCATAAAGGACTATCCCATAGCCGAGCCGCATGAAAGACGTCTCATAACTGAACTGCATGAAGGACGTCTCATAACTGAACTGCATAAAGGACATATCATGGCTGAACCGCATGAAGGACTGTCCCATAGCTGAGACGCATGAAGGACGTCTCATAACTGAACCGCATGAAGGACGTCTCATAACTAAACCGCATGAAGGACATATCCTGGCTGAGCCACATGAAGGACTGTCCCATAGCCGAGCCGCATGAAGAGTGTCTCATGACCGGGCCGCATGAAGGTCGTCTCATAATCGATCCGTATGAGAGATGCTTCATGATCGAGCCGCATGAGAGTTGTCTCATGACTGAGCCGTATGAGAGTTGTCTCACGACTGAGCCGCATGAAGGTCGCATATGCGATCAGCATGAAGAATCTTCTTTGGAACTGCGAACTGTGCCAGATATCATGATGATTTTCTCGTCTTTTTAGGAGCATGTCACGTCTTATTTTTATGTCAAAGCTGTCATCTCTGTCAGAGCTGTCGCCCTTGTGTCAGAGTAATTATGGCCAGCTGTATAGGCTGATTTCGAATCGCATAAGGCTTCTCGCTGCTTTTGGGCCGCATAAAGCTTTCTGAGCCGCATGAAGCTCCCTTGGTTTTGAGCCGCATGAAGCTTCCATATTGCTTTTGGACAGCATAGAAAATCAATGCTTCTACAAGATCGCCTTCAAAGTTTTCAATTTGTAAAATTGAAATACTTTGAATAAGAAGCATGGGTATGTCCGCATAAGCTCTTCATGCCGCATAGGCTTCTCTGGCCGCATTCTGGTCTCATGCCACGTAAGCGTCCCATTAATTGTTTTTGATTTGCTTTGATGATTTAAAGCCGTCTTTTGGATAGAATCCCAAGAGTCGGCATTAAATTTTTGATTTGCTTTGATGATTCGGAGCCATCTTTTGCATGAAAGGGGATATAATCCTAAGAGTTGCCTTTATCCTTCGGCCAGGTCAAAATCCAAAGTGGTGTATATCGATTTACACGCCCTTGCCAGCCTATAAGTACGACCAGTTTAAAGAGAGAGGTTCTTTTCATCATTCTTCAATCTTTCTATTGCCCTAGTCACCGCTTCTCTCTCGATCATTCATGGCTCCCAAGGTTTCTTCCAGTATTGCAGCGAAGGCCAAAGGACTTGCCTCCTCGTCGAACATGACGAGCTCGACCCACTCCGACGTTTATCCTCCCATTAGTGGTAAGAGCGATGAGAAGAAACTGCATTAATTCAAACCCTAACTACAATGGCTATGTCGTATGTTTTATGCGTGAGCCTTTCTCTGTTATGCTTCGGCATAGTTAATGCTCTTTTCGTCTTCACTGAACTGTTCAAGTTCTGTATGATGGATCCGCATGAACTGTGCCGTATGAATGTCTCACGACTGAGCCGCATGAAAGATGTCTCATGATTGAGCCGCATGAGGGATGTCTCATGACTGAGCCACATGAGAGGTGTCTCATGATTGAGCCGCATGAGGGATGTCTCATGACCGAGCCGTATGAGAGATGTCTCATGACCGAGCCGCATGAGAGAAGCTTCATGGCCGAGCCGTATGAGAGATGCTCCATGACCGAGCCGTTTGAGAGATGTCTCATGACCGAGCCGTATGAGAGATGCTTCATGGCCGCATAAGCACCTTATGGACTGGGCCGCATGAACGCCCATCTAACAGAGCCGCATAATCTCAGCAAGTGTTAAGTAGTTTTCTCTGGCTATCTTCTAACTTCTTTCTCCTTTCCTTTTCAGTGAAGCTGCCGATCAATCCCTCAGGGGAGCTCTTGGTAGGCCAGGCTCAATCTGCCTTGGGTGTGAGGTTCGACCAGGTGGTCGAATATGTGTCAACCCAAATTACTAAAGACCAATCTGAGGACAGGCTGAGGGTCATCAACAACTAATCCTTCTTCTACCTTTTGGGCATGATGAACTCGGGATAATTAGGGGGCACGCATCTGAAACCCGCATTCTTCTTAGGGGATGCCCTAACTGTAAACAACTCCAGCGTTCTAGATTTATCCAAAAGTTGGAGTTTTTCTTCCAACGGGATGGCGATTCATATTCCTCAGATGGAACGTCATTACCCGCTGTCCTAGTTTAATATGCTGCCCATTGACAGAAAAATGGTGGACTTCCTAACTCTGAGCCAACAGGGGATGTTCGTGGGTGATATACATTACAACAAGACATCAAGATAGGTAGTCGTGGGCAAGACGCCGATCAGCCGCTCTGTGATAGGGTTGGCTCCGGGTAGTTTCATAAATGTACAGGGTCCCAACTTTCGATTCTCCCAAGCTGATACTTTTTATAACCAAATTTCTCAAAAGGGGTCCTACACCACTGGTCGGCTGTCACTGCTGAACTGGATGAACCCCACTCCTTCATGGATCAATCTGACCCTGTGGATCTTACGGACGTATAAGGAACTCCTGCTCGAGATTGGTCTTTATCATGCCATACGGGGAACTTGTTATGGTCTGCCCCTAAACAAGAAGCTGTTCATGGCTCTTCTTGAGATGTACAACCGTCGCACGGGGACCTTCTTTATACCTGGAGGGAAATGGGACTCGCTCTCCATGAGATGCATGAAGTCTCCAAGCTGCCCTGGAGAGATGAAGTTTTTGAGGCGTATATCCCTACGAATGAAGAATTTGAAGAGTTGGAGCGACGGTTCCGAGGTTTTGTGGCTGTTTACCAAGAATTTCTATGTCACCATAGTACGTGCCAACAGATGTCAAAGAAGAAGAACGATAGCTCGGAAGGGAATCTTTCTCACACCAAGACTTTGCTCAGCTACCTGTTTGAGCTAGGTGCCTCAGGCCGAGTTGTGCCTCGAAGTCCTTGAACCCGGGAAGAGGTACAAACTAGGTGTTGAACGCCAAGAGGATTAAAACTACGGGTGATAGATTCGGCACCCAATCTGACACCTTTAATTATTTTTATCAAGATACCCAGAAAATGTCTGATAAGGCTCTTCTGGCGGGATTTCTGATGCTGTGGCTGCGGATTTGTGTAGTTTCGGGAGGGGCTGGTGCTATTGAGAGAATCAGCCGTAACCTGATACTTCTCTCGGTGAAGCTAGTTTTTGGAGGTAGACTAGCTCTACTCTCCGCCATGGTATGCAGTATTTATCGTGGCCTCTGTACTTTTTCGTCCAAAGTCATTGCTCGTGATACGGCAAAGGACTTTGAACGAATCGAGCTGCCCTACCATTATCTAATGGGGTGGCTGTTAATGTTTTACCCGTCTTTGATGAGGCTTGGCCCAGAGGACGACGTGACTGCTGATGATGCCTTCATCTACCAGTACTGCCGTATGTCCTGGGAGTATACTACCATGTCGGCTTGTCGGATGGCGCTGGCACGAGTGGACAGATACTCCTTTTTCATGTCTGTTCCTCATTTTACTGACGAAGAAGTAAGAGACGTACATCTTGATGGTGCTGTGCCTCCCCATTTCTTACCTGAGAAGATGCTCCTCTGGTTGCAGAATATCTGTCCTGTACATCTGGTGTATCGTAATCGCAACTCTGTCTTTTTGGAGCCTTACTTACCCAGTCGATTCTCTCGACAATTTAGGTACAGTCAAATGTTTTTGGACAACCCTAGCTCCTGTCTGGGTTTCGAGGGTAGCGTTCTGGATGGCATCCGAGCTTGGCATTATTATAGCGCGGTTCATACCCGTGCCAGCTTCTCCGTACCCGATGCTAGAGAGTTGGGACATATTTTATACATGGCGGCCCTATACCATGTTATGGTGAACAAGCCCCCTAAAGATTTTGACCCAAGTACCAGCTTCATTATCGGTACTGGTTTGGAGGAGAAGCCAAGAGAGTCCAGGAGGGGGAAGACAGTTGAATTGTCTGACTCGGAGTCTATTAATGTAGACAAGGAGGATGACCCTGATAACCTGCTTCCTTCTGCAGATGGTTTGGTGGCAGATCAGTCCCCTGCTGTACCTAGTCCTTTACATAAGTAGAGTAGGCGTGAGTCCTCTGTCGGCGACATAACTTACTCCCGAAAATGGGCCGTGATCAAGCCTCGCGGGCCGAGCACTAGGAAGAAAAGTGATGACGTTGAAGCCGTTTCAGAGGTGAATCGAGTTGCGACCACCCTTTTTAGTTCTTTTTTTCTGAAATATAATCTGATCATCTTTTTTTTTCTTTGTAGGTGTCAGGAGAAGTGAACTCCCCGGAGCCGATTACCGCCTCTGAGGTTGACCCTGCTATAGCCACCTTAATCAGTGCTATGACTACCGAGCTTACTTCCACCACGGTCGTCCCGACGACGGCTGAGATCCCTCCTGCTGCTGACATCTCAACCAGGGGTAATGTGGGCTCTACTGAACCAGTCCTCGAGGTTGCTGAACCTCAGCCGGTTGATACCGATCCAGTTATATCCACCTTCGGGGCGGCTGGGGCAGAGGAGACGGCTGCATGTGGCTCAGGTGTCGCCGCTGAGGAGGATACGATGGCTGTGAGTGAGCCTCAGCCTCAGCGACCCTCCCCTGGTAAGCTATTTCATGTCTTGACTAGTGAGGAGGTTCATTTGCTCTATCTTCATATCCTTCGGGTTATGTTGATCGTTAGTTGTTCTGGACACACAGGTCCTGTTCCTTCACTGTCGACAACAGACACCATCGGGGGCGGAGCTACCAGGGTGGATTTAGTGGAAGGAAGTATGCCTCTTCCTCCTCCAGCTCGGATCGAGGGCCCTCTTGCAGGGTCGAGTTCGGAAGGACAAGTAGTGGGATGGCCGGGGTGGGAAGAAATGGTCCCTACACCCTCATCGGTTAATATGGCTACACCGGAGGTTGACCTTTCTGCACTACCAAGTCTTCGGATCCTTCGGGCTGCGGAAGAGGAGATGACTGCGGTTCAGACGTCTTATCGTTCGGAATTTGCATCCCTAGTAATAGGGGTATCAAGTTCTGGTACATCTTCTTTGCAACCATCTTTAACTCTTCCGGCTACTCTTCTTTTGATACCGTCTTCTTCGGAAGTTTTGGATGAATCGTCAAAGGACGTGATTGATAGTTTTTACCGCCATTTGAAGCGAAGGGTCGATGCCGCCCTAGAAAAAGGAACGTCCTTTGTACTGGCTCGTCAATGTGCCCGCGGCCAAATTGAACTTCTCAGAACACTCCTGGGCGGGGCAGAGATGGTCGACCTCTTGGAGCCCAAATTGGTCGAGGCTGATAAGCTCGTTGCTCAACTTCAAGGGCTGCGACAAGTTGATGTGTCTTTGGTAATAGATCAAGAGTGCGCCTTCCTTACAACGGCCATGGAGAAGGTAAAAACAGTACTGAATACGTCCAAGCCTGCTCTGGTGAAGGACCATCAAGATCTGACCCTGAAGTATGATCAACTAAGCCAGAGAGGAGAGGACTGTTTAGCTCGGGAAGAGGCCGCATCTCGTGCGATAGCCGATACCCAGGAACAGATCCTCCAACTTCAGATAAAGTTGGCTTCTTTAGAAACTAAACTTCAGGCCTCCCGCAAAGATAAGGAATTAATTTGCCGGGAGACCGACCAGGTCACCCGAGCCTCTGCTGCCCTGGAGAGTGTGCTGAAGAAACTTGAAGATCGTTGGCAGGCTCATGCGCATCTAGAGGATGTTGAAAAGTTGAAGGAAGAAGCTGAGTGCCGGGCCGCACTGAGGATTGAGCGGTCGACAACCAAGCTGAAAGACCGGCTCAGAGAACTGTGTGTCGCCGAACCATGATCAGATTTTTCTCCCTTTTATTATTATGTCTCTCCATTTTTATAACAGGGATGTGGTCCCAAGACAATATAGCACTTTTGATTTTAAAATAAATAAGAATGTTTACCTCATCCTTTCTTTGTGGTATCTGTTGTGTTCGTATAATATTTTTGATATTATAGTACTTGCCCTACTGGGGGACCTTCTGTGGACCTATTACCCTTGGCATACCTTGGTTTTAGATATGGATAATAAGTTCGATAGAGAAACCCAACATATTTACTTGAACGTGGTAAGCATGAGGTTTGATGATAGAACAACTCCGTGGTAAGGTGGACACGAAAATTCTTGGTATTGGGCGAAGGAATGCCATGGAACAACTGGGCTCCAGAGGCATGTGATGGTGAGAAAAGAGGTGCATATACTAGGGGACCTAGTACATCATTTGTGGTTAGCTGCGGACATTTGTGGTCAACTGTGGACATTTGTGGGCCTATTACCCTTGGCGTACCCTCATTTTGGGTACGGATAATAAGTCGAGAGAAAACCAACATACTTACTCAGAGGTAATGAGGACGTGGTAAATATGATGCTTTTTACAACGGAGCCTTCCTACTCAGAGGTAATAAGGACGTGGCAGGAGTGGACTTAACAAAGGATACATAGAACAACTCAGAGGTAATATGGACGTGGAAGTTCTATGTAAGGGGTGATTTGTTTGTGATGGAAGAGAAACAACTCAGAGGTAATATGGACGTGGTTGTTTCGGAAATTTTGCGGACCTGTTACCCTTTTTTATGCACTTGAAAGTGCGGGTAACAGTTTCTGAGGAAAATGTTTTCCTAAGGAGGAAGTTCAGAGGTATAATCATACATGACTTGCTGCCAGGAAGATGCGATACAAATTCATTTGGGGTATCCGGAGTGTAAGTTCAGCGGTACCGAACGGTACATAACTCAACAATCCGGTTGATTCGGAGGGTGTCGTTTAGACATAATATTTCTTTAGGAACTTGCCGTTGATGGGCATCATAAGCAAGTCTCCGTTTTGCTTTGGAAGACGGTAAGCACCATGGGAGAATACATCCTCGATGATAAATGGGCCTTCCCACTTGGACTGGAACTTGCCGACGGTTTTATGAGTCATAACCATCGGCCTTCGAACTGCCAAGACGAGATCGCCTACTTGGAATGTTCTCTGTTTGACCTTTTTGTTGAAGGCTCCAGAAATGCGTACTTGATAAAGCTCAATTCGTTGTTAAGCTAGCAGACGCTTCTCATCTAAGGCCTCCAATTCTTGTAGCCGACGATGGTAGTTATCATCCGTCGTTAGTCGGTAAGTGAGGGCGATGCGGAGCAAGGAAATTTGAGTTTCCAATGGAAGAACTGCCTCACTTCTGTATACCAAGGAGAATGGTGTGTTCCCAGTGGCCATCTGGACTGTAGTACGGTACGCCCATAAACATTCGCCAAGCTTTTTATTCCAGTCGCGTTTGTTTGAGGACACAAACTTCTTGAGAAGCTTGATTATAGTTTTGTTGAAAGCTTCAACCAGACCATTAGCTGCCGGGTTGTATGGTGTTGAAGTAACATTCTGAATTCGATGTTTGTCGCAAAACCGATAGAAGGCATGGCTTGCGAACTGCGGACCATTGTCATGGATGATCCTTCGAGGTAGTCCAAAGCGATAAATGACGTGATGCTTGACGAAGTTGATCACATTTGATGTCTTCACTTCTGCAAGCGGAACAGCTTCCGCCCATTTGGAGAAGTAGTTCGTAATTGTGAGTATAAAGAGGTGTCCTCTGGATGAAGGCGGGGTGATTGGACCAATGATATCCATTCCCCATGCCTCAAATGGCCAGGATGCTACCGTCGGATGTAGGAATTCGGATGGTTGGCGTATGAAATCTGCGTGGACCTGACAAGCTTTACATTTTCTTTGTATAGTCTATTGCATCCGCTACCATCGTAGGCCAGAAATAGCCTATCCGGCGAAGGCAGTCTTGTATTTTCGGGCCAGGTTGTTGGGCCCCGCAAACACCATCGTGAGCTTCGTGCACGGCTTCTTTGGCTTCCGTATTTGACAAACACCGGAGCAGTAATCCATCATAGGATCGCCGATACAGCATTTTTCTTTCTGTATCGTAGAAGAATCTGAGGGAACGTCTTCTAAAAGAAGTAGCTTCTTTCGGATTTTTCGACAAGATGCCATAGACTACAAAGTAAATAAACGAAAGTCTCCAGTCCTGTGTTTCATCGACCGCCAGGGCAGAGTAACTCACAGCAAATTGCACGTTGTTCTTAGGACAAACAAATTCTTGGCCTATTACGTCAACCAAATGATGATTATGATTTGGAACTGCCAGGGAAGCGGCAAGACCTGCTAGGGCATCGGCTTCAATATTCTGGAGTCTGGGAACATGTTCTATGAAGAATCCTTTCAGGGACATAATGATGGCGATTTCTATTTGATGATAAGGGATCATGTCTTCATGGCGAACTTCATAAGAACCCTGGATCTGATTAACGATTAACAGTGAATCGCCATATGCTTCAATGTACTCTACCCTCAGTTCCTTTGCAAGTCGGAGGCTGATAACCAAGGCATTGTACTCGGCCACGTTGTTTGAACACGGTTTCGTGAGGGAGTATGCCCGATTGATCACCAATCCAGAGAGAGAAATTAGTACCACTCCGACCCCAATGACGATATTGCCCTTGGGCCCGGTTCTTGAAGCACCGTCGAAGAACATTCGCCAAACGGTATTATGGGAAGCCATATTTGAATTGGTGACCTCGCCTGGAATCTCTTCATATACTCTGGTTGTCTCCGAACCTGCATGGGCAACTAAAAAGTCTGCCAAAGCTTAACCTTTAGTAGCCTTCTGTGGGACGAAGATCATGTCATAGGTGTAATACCCCGCTCCGCACGGTGTATTACGCTGAAGCGTTGACTCAATGAGTCGCGTTGACGCAAGGAAATGTATCGATGCAAAATGATACGAGAGTTAAGTTTTCCCGAGCAATGCATCAAACTAAGTTGATGCGAAGAGTTGCCTTGCCCCGAAAGAATGCATCAAGTTGAATCGATGCGAAGTGCCGCGTTGCCCCGAAGGATGAGTGCGTTGAATCTGCTCGAAGATTCTAAGAAATCGAATCGACCAAGGCGCAAGTCCAAATCGATGCAAGTATTGATTTTAGTTGGTTTCGTGTGCAGGTTATACTTTGACGGGAAAATATTAGAGGTCGATCTTTTGACATATTTAGTAAGGGGTCCGCGAAATCAAATCGTCGCCTTGCGACGGGCCGAGACTTGGGCACGCTAAGGCAAATCGGACGTATAACTCAATGAAGCACGAAGTGCTCGAATGGCTAAGTCAGGAGAGTGGCCGTGCAACAAAGTTATGAAATCGATCCGCATCGGCTCGACGAAACGACGAAGGCGAATCGACTCAAGGTGGGAGGATTGACTTCTTTTTACTCCTTCATTCGATAAGTCAAATATATCATTATATGCTAAGTTAACCTATCGACGCCACGGGCGTGGTCCGATCAGAGATAAATCATAGTGTGAGTCGAACACTAAGTTAGAACAATTGAAATGAAACGTGCATCAATATGCACGAGTCGCTATGGGACATTGGATATCGCATAGGCGAGCGCCTCGGTGCACAAGCCGTAAGAATATGGGATAACTGTACTCGGCGAGTGCCTTAGTACACGAACCATACCATGCCTTCGCGCACGAGTTAGACAGCTAGAACATTGAAAGACAATAGGCGAGCGCCCTAGCGCGCAAGCCCGAACATTGAATGCTAAGTTATAGAACATGGAAATACGGTCGAAACGTGCCTACGTGCACGGTGTCATGCCCCGCTCCCGTAGGAGCGATCGTCCTCGCTAAGGCGTGATGCCGTACGGGCCTAGATTTCACCCGTGCAAGGCCAAGTCCAGAAACGGCCGATTTGATTCCTAGGCCACAGAGTCGCACAGAGTGTCCCAATTTGCAGCGGAAAGTAAATGAACACAAGTTGAATACGAAATCAAACTCTTTATTGATATTTGAGAAGTTACAAGTGGCGCTAGGCCGATATTACAAATCGCTCAAGCTCTCTCTCTCTGAAACATAAAAGGCGTGCCAAGTGGCTTACAAGATGGAATGATTCATGGCGATGTTCCGATACATTATGTCCTGTATAGGGTGCTTCAGCTCCTTGCAACGCTCCAATGCTCCAGAGATAGCTCCGCGCCTTAGCACGTTCGATGGAAGCTCCGCACCCGCCGACGTTTTCTGCTTCCTGCAAGCAGACTGTGGGGTTATCAGTACATTGTTATGCACTGGTGGGGAGGCTAGCTCGCCCACAATGCTATCATTACCAAACACGTTCCATTTACTTTTGTGCATCTCTATCATCCATTGTCTTTCTAATCTTGCCTTAGGATCAGTTTCATGCATATTTCATAACCTATCTCGTGTTGCCAATTTCAAGTGTCGCATGGAAATACATGCATGACTTACCCATACTTACCGTCCGGCCTTCCCTGTTCAATGTAAACCAAGTTAGTCAACAATTCATATGTAATAACATAACGTGCCTCATGTAAACTTTCAATATCATGGGCATGTCCCTGCCTCGGTTTCTAGCGCGCCGTTGGCGTATTTTCTAACTCCTTTGCCAAAGTACTTTCGATTATCTGGTGTGTTATATTCAAGCCCGTTCAGAAGGCACTTCATTTAGTTAACTTAGACTACTTTGATTTCAATGCAAGGACTTGCACGTGGATTTCCACCAGCAAAGTCCACTTAACTCTATATGCACCGGTCGCTGGCACCACAAGCCATCCTGGACATATTTTCCTTGGTATTTTCTCACCTATCATGGCGTGCGGCTGGTACACCCTGATAGTCTTTTGAAGAATACCCCGCACTTACGTTTCCCGTTGTGGCCAAGCCCCCACCCAGGTCGTCCGTAAGCCCCTTTTGATTCCGTCCGGACCGGCAAGTCCTTCACACTTTGACCATGCCGCAGAATCCCTTTCTCTTTACGGCAAAGCATACGCCATCCCTCGCTCATACCGTTTGTCCACGACCATTTCGTATTAACTTGCCTTTTTAACTTAACGGCTGTCTCTGAGCCATAGGCTAACCCTTAGCCTTCTTGCGTTATCGACCAGGTTGGCGTCCGTGCAGCGCGGGTAGCGAGCCCCGTTGCACGTGCCCGTCACACCTGTCGCTAACCATTCTTTTCTTTCTTATCTTTCATTCATTCTTTCTTTTCTTTCTTTCTTTCTTTCTTTCACTTGTTCGTTCGTTCATTGGTTCTTTCACATATTCGTTCATTCATTCGTTTGATTCATTCATTCACTTATTCATTCATACATTTTGCAACTCCCTGTGCGGGAGTCGCCCTGGCGACCCATTGGTCCCATAGCCTTTCAATATTGCTAAACTCTACTCGGAACGACTATGTTGATAGTCTTTCCGTTTCATTGTTGTAAACCATTCATTGTTTCATTGTCGAACGCGAGCTTGTGCCTTAGCACGAGCGTGGAGCGCGGTGCGAGAGTTCTCGTATTTTCCATATTCTTTTCCATATTCTATACAAGCATACAAGATGGGATTAATCCCTTAGCTAGGTGTGTTGGGTCATTTATTAGCATGCACGATGTTATCGCCTAACGATTTCAGTGATAGTGTCCGTATTGTTATGTGTCTAGGCTAAGCAGAGACGGGTTCATCGGAGCCACCCACCTTAGCGATGTTCGCATCGGCCGAGCGATACTCCGAGCGCGCCTTTGAAAGTCTAAGTCTGGATCCATCTCGTCGGGCCAATACAAGTCTTGCATTGATTCGCATCGATACTTCATCGGGTCGAAGCAACTCTTCGGGTCGACGGCTCGTTTGAGTCGTTGCACTTGCCGTTTGGAATCGGCGTTCCGCTAGGACGGAGCGGGTCACTACATAATATACCACTCAAAACAAGTCTCGTCCTCGAGACTTCCTGAGTGCAGGTCATCCTACCGTTCCTTAACTCGTGTCATCGTGTTTCATAGACAATTCTATCGAACGACTCTATCGTTCGATGGCATCGAACTATACTCGTACCTTTCCAAGTTTCGCGTCGCATGCATTTGGTCGATTTTTATTGAATGGCTTTTCATTCATTTCAGAGTTGTTGGTTCTTATTCAATTCAAGCGTTTCTTCGACTCGGTTGCTATTTTGACGTATTATGGGACTGAAACGGTCGTATGAGGTACGTTGAAATTCGTCAAATATGAGTGTCGTAGGCTAAGGCAAACTCACTTTCGTTTATGCGCATCGCAACACCCACTTGCAGCTGCATTCGAGTTCATCATATCCTTGAGTTTGGTCCCAACTTTTACTTGCGCATCATCCATCCCTATCATTCCCTTCGTTTGGGGCCAATCTCGTCGTCGTTCACGCACACTCCCTGTTCCCCGTCCTACTCTAAGTCTTGTTTTCTCAAGTCTATCGTCCGTCCAGACGATACTGTAAATACCATCGCACAGGTTCAATCACTCGGCATAGGGTCGTCCGCCTATCCGCTAGGTCAGCTCACCAGGTCATAGTTACACGTCAAGTCCGTGGCTTATCGTGCAAAGCTACTGCACGAAGCTCGCCCCAAATCCTATGGTCAAACCATTTGTTCGTTTGTACGGGAGTTTCTACCCAAGCTCGCGTCACTCAAATTTCTAAACATCGAGCATGATCACCTAATTCGCATCAAGACTTACGTTGTACATATTCAATTCCGTTCAATCACCAGTTCTAACCAATTCATGTTTTCGATTACGAGGTCATCCAGCTCGACAATACACTACGCCCTAATCTCACGCGAGTCCGATTATCCACGACGGTTCATGAATCACCATGCGACGCTCCCGCAGAATAATCATTCTCATCGGGGCGTAACTCTTGTTTGAGTTTTAGACTAACCCATTCTCGATACGCGGATTGGACCTACTCGATCCTCAAGTTAACTCTTAAAGCACACAAATTCAATCTCGAGTCCACCTTTGCATCAAACCACAAGTCGAAGCAATCAGATTGCCACGCCATCCAAGTTCAATCACTCCCGCCGTATGAATCACCATATCGACGCTCACGCGGAGTGATAGTCCTAATCCGGCGCGACGCATGTGCGAGGCTAGAGTTGCACTCGCATAAGACAAGAACGTCAACGTTGTGGTTGTCAACGAAGCAAATCCAAGCATTTCATTTTCTATCCAAGCCAAGATCGATAGTCCATTTATATTTCGTTCAACTATAAAATCTTCGAGCCAAATCTATCTTTTCCTCGACACATTTTTTTTTTAACATTTCAAGTATAGCGTCCAACGGAACAATGACATTTTTTTGCACGACCGTCATCCGCCAAGTCAGAGTGCCCCCGAGTTATCGCATATCGATCTTTGATACGCCTCAATACCATCGACGATATGCATAACCTAACGATCTTCCTTTGCAACCAATTTCGAGTCGTGCTACTGATGCTATTGTCCGAGTTGGATAATCCACAATTTCCTCGATATTCAAGATCAAGTTCGATAGCTATTCCTCAAGTTCGTTTCAAGATCGTTGTTCTAAACCCAAGTCACACTTTCCTTGAATCAATCCGAAATCGTACGCGCGATCCTCTAGGTTTCCTCGACCAAGACCATTCATTTCCATTCGTCATTCTGAATTATTTTCTAACTTGCGTTGCCCATTGACAAGTTGTCCGAACGACATCTCGCTCGGGACTTTCGAAGTCACGATCAACTAAGCGTGACGTGTTCTAAGGCTTTGCGCGATCGCATCGCCTCGTCGACATACTCGTTCTATCCGTAAGTCCTTTAGTCTCCCTCAAATAATTTCTATGACGTCCATACACTACTCAGGGTTCGAGCCACTCGACTAGTCATCGACACTCATTTTTATTCTTCTCCGAGCCTATCACATACCACTCGAATTCAAGCCATACGATCAAGTCCTCAATCACGTTCGTGTCATGCGCTAAGATCCTTCAGATTCGTTTGACGAATCTCTAGCGTAATCGCTCACGTCGCCTCGACGTACTAAGTCGTTCGCACTAATCCTCAAAATCCAAGCCAATCTTTTGGGTACGCCTAAGCGTTAACTCGATAGCATTCCTATCGATATACTCAAAGTATATCTCCGTTCTCGATCGAGCGATACATTGACATCGCTCGCAACCCGTTTGCACCCAAGAGTCGAGGTGCACGACGCGCGGACTAAGTTGTACCGCTTAACCATCCCGTACGGACTACATTCATGTTTGTACGCTCACTTCTCGTTCGTAACTGTTTGCACCAAAGAGTCTAGGTGCGCGATACTCCGCACAACTTAGCCAAAAGGCTGCGTACATGACCATCCGTTCGAACTATACTCGGGTCTCGTGTACTCGTTTGCTGTCGTCAGCGTAAGCTTATTCAAGCACGCCTCGGGTTTGCTAACTCTTAGCATCGATTTCGTCAAACTCAAGTCCGTCGTAGTTTGGCACAAAGGCCTTCACCTATCAAGTCCGTCGTAGTGGCACAAAGGCCTTCGCCTATCGGTCCGATCACCCGAGTACTTATACGAGCTTTGAAAATATTAGACTTATTGTATGGAACATCCTAAGGCACAACGAGAGAGAGAGAGCGCACACTTCTTTGTAACCAACCGAACTTTCAAAACTGAGAAAATGAATGAAGTCCAAGGACGTAAAGCCGTGCTCTGATACCAATCTGTCACGCCCCGCTCCCGTAGGAGCGATCGTCCTCGCTAAGGCGTGATGCCGCACGGGCCTAGATTTCGCCCGTGCAAGGCCAAGTCCAGAAACGACCGATTTGATTCCTAGGCCACAGAGTCGCACAGAGTGTCCCCATTTGCAGCGGAAAGTAAATGAACACAAGTTGAATACGAAATCAAACTCTTTATTGATATTCGAGAAGTTACAAGCGGCGCTAGGCCGATATTACAAATCGCTCAAGCTCTCTCTCTCTGAAACATAAAAGGCGTGCCAAGTGGCTTATAAGATGGAATGATTCATGGCGATGTTCCATATATATGTCCTGTATAGGGTGCTTCAGCTCCTTGCAATGCTCCAAGGCTCCAGAGATAGCTCCGCGCCTTAGCACGTTCGATGGAAGCTCCGCACCCGCCGACGTTTCCTGCTTTCTGCAAGCAGACTGTGGGGTTATCAGTACATTGTTATGCACTGGTGGGGAGGCTAGCTCGCCCACAACGCTATCATTACCAAACACGTTCCATTTACTTTTGTGCATCTCTATCATCCATTGTCTTTCTAATCTTGCCTTAGGATCAGTTTCATGCATATTTCATAACCTATCTCGTGTTGCCAATTTCAAGTGTCGCATGGAAATACATGCATGACTTACCCATACTTACCGTCCGGCCTTCCCTGTTCAATGTAAACCAAGTTAGTCAACAATTAATATGTAATAACATAACGTGCCTCATGTAAACTTTCAATATCAAGGGCGTGTCCCTGCCTCGGTTTCTAGCGCGCCGTTGGCATATTTTCTAACTCCTTTGCCAAAGTACTTTCGATTATCTGGTGTGTTATTTCAAGCCCGTTCAGAAGGCACTTCATTTAGTTAACTTAGACTACTTTGATTTCAATGCAAGGACTTGCACGTGGATTTCCACCAGCAAAGCCCACTTAACTCTATATGCACCGGTCGCTGGCACCACAAGCCATCCTGGACATATTCCCTTGGTATTTTCTCACCTATCATGGCGTGCGGCTGGTACACCCTGATAGTCTCTTGAAGAATACCCCGCACTTACGTTTTCCGTTGTGGCCAAGCCCCCACCTAGGTCGTCCGTAAGCCCCTTTTGATTCTGTCCGGACCGGCAAGTCCTTCACACTTTGACCATGTCGCGGAATCCCTTTCTTTTACGGCACAGCATACGCCACCCCTCGCTCGTACCATTTGTCCACGACCATTTCGTATTAACTTGCCTTTTTAACTTAACGGCTGTCTCTGAGCCATAGGCTAACCCTTAGCCTTCTTGCGTTATCGACGAGGTTGGCATCCGTGCAGCGCGGGTAGCGAGCCCCATTGCACGTGCCCGTCACACCTGTCGCTAACCATTCTTTTCTTTCTTATCTTTCATTCATTCATTCTTTTCTTTCTTTCTTCTTTTACTTGTTCGTTCGTTCATTGGTTCTTTCACATATTCGTTCATTCATTCGTTTGATTCATTCATTCACTTATTCATTCATACATTTTGCAACTCCCTGTGCGGGAGTCGCCCTGGCGACCCATTGGTCCCATAGCCTTTCAATATTGCTAAACTCTACTCGGAACGACTATGTTGATAGTCTTTCCGTTTCATTGTTGTAAACCATTCATTGTTTCATTGTCGAACGCGAGCTTGTGCCTTAGCATGAGCGTGGAGCGCGGTACGAGAGTTCTCGTATTTTCCATATTTTTTCCATAGTCTATACAAGCATACAAGATGGGATTAATCCCTTAGCTAGGTGCGTTGGGTTATTTATTAGCACACGCGATGTTATCGCCTAACGATTTCAGTGATAGTGTCCGTATTGTTATGTGTCTAGGCTAAGCAGAGACGGGTTCATCGGAGCCACCCACCTTAGCGATGTTCGCATCGGCCGAGCGATACTCCGAGCGCGCCTTTGAAAGTCTAAGTCTGGATCCATCTCGTCGGGCCAATACAAGTCTTGCATCGATTCGCATCGATACTTATCGGGTCGAAGCAACTCTTCGGGTCGACGGCTCGTTTGAGTCGTTGCACTTGCCGTTTGGAATCGGCGTTCCGCTAGGACGGAGCGGGTCACTACACACGGGATAATAAAAGATGGCTTCGTTGCGAGAGAATACAGTTGTGGCTTGAATGTGGCGGAACTGTCGGATTTGACATGGTGCCTCGAAAGGTGTTCGAGACCTTCGGGTCGTTCGGTTGACGAGCATTGAGTTGAGGCACGATGCCATTGAATCATTGAAACGAAGTATGAAACGTGAGAACATAGAAAGTTAAAGGAAGAAATACGAGATGATAAAGTCTGAGTCTTGGACTCAAGGCTATGCTTGGTTGTTTGAATGATAGTGCGTTGCATGGTCGAATGGAATGGACTTGAGATAATTGATGAGATATATTCCGTGCACGGAACGTTCCCTCCGAACGGGCGTACCGGGGCACCCGAACTGTTCGGCCTAGGAGGGATGTAATCTTTGATAGGCGCACATCTGCGAAGTCCGATTAGCACTCGGTCGTAAATGTGAGAAGCCGCAAATGATGGTAGACACGCGGTAAGTTTCGGTAGTTGGGATAGCAACCCAACCCGTGAAACGCGGGCTACCCAAATTCGATTTCGAGAGAGAAAAGAAGGAGAGAAAAGAAAGTAAGGAAAAATAAAAGAGAAACTTCTTTAGTCCATTCTGGCACGTATACGCCCACGACCTCATATAGTTAAGGAACGATGGATTGAAAGTGTAGGCGCGTATGCGTCCCGCATAAAGATCCTGCTTAGAGATACACATATAACATGACAGGGAAGGAATGAGGCATATTCACCTTGTGTCAGTGCAAGGGACGCAAGGGCGAGTACGTCGACTTGGTAAGAAGTCACAGAACAACACGAGATTGCTTGTTTATTTACTTATGCAAATCGAATAACATGCTTGCCATGCTTTACGCTTTCGAAGATGCCATGAAATTGACCCTAAGGAGAACATAGCAAGATCATAAGCTAAGTTGCATGATTCAACATAAATATTAAAATGTCGGTTTGGAAAGATGATCTTTGCTTCAGTACATGCGAGGATGAACGTACTGATCCCCCACCAGCTTCATGTAGGGTGCAGGGAATGGATTGCTCGTGGCGAAGCGTTGCTTGAACGTGTTAAGGCTTGGAATATCGAAGCGTATTGAAGCGTGCTATCGTATTGACGCTCGGACTACGCAGCTGGATTGATGCGGCCGAGATATAGAAGGCATGATGTAGAACGGTGAAATCCTTTGTGGACAAGAGAGAACCTGAGTGTTGTAGCCAATCTGGCATATATTGTTAGGCTATTGAAAGCCATTGTAATCTCAGTTTCGGATATCAATAAAGAGAATTGTTTCGTATACTCTGTTTTTCCTATCGTTGTTAGTATCGAATCAAAAAAACCATTTGAGAACTTGTCACCTTGCCTTGCACGAGCGCAACTCCAGGCTCGTGCGGCATCACGCCCCCTACGAGGACGATGATTCGGGTGATTCCGGGTCGAGGCGTGATAAATTGGTATCAGAGCTCTAGGCTCAATTTCCTCTGGATGCTCGCTTTATTACAATTCTAAAAGTTGCCCACCACCACTTGATACCACTCTTGACTCTACTCGATGCCGCACTGGATGTTCCATACAATAAGTCTAATACAATCGTGTAATTTTGCCGCATGTGGAAATTACATGATGTTTGCTAAGAAAGTCGCGAAGGGTATATTGCATTGAATGCAAACGAGCCGTAAAAATGTTAGTTGCTGCAAGAGCAACAAATTATGAAATTCGATTTGAGATGTTGTCGCAATGTAACATGTTGAATGAGAAATAAAATAATGCACGAAGTGCAGCGAGTTAATGTGAATATGTGTTAAAATGAAAGTGAGAAGTGATAAGCCAATACCGAATGTGTTAAAACGGATTGTGTATTGACTAGAAAAGTCGAGAGATTTATTGCACGAGGTACGATAAATGTCGGAAATGATCGTTGCACGATGTGCAACGCGTATTGAAAGTAAAAATTATTGCACGGGGAGCAATGCATATCAAATAAATTGTTGTACGAGATACAACGTAAGGAAAGAATTGAAATCATAAATCGATAGAATGAATCGTTCGGTTGCACACCAAACTTATGTTGGCAAGCGAGAACATTGACCGATTGTGTCGAATTTGATTTAAGCAAAGTTATGGTTGTGATCAAGCACGATCACTGCAAAAATCGTAAGTCGGAAGAGATTGTCGGTTTATACTAAGTATATTGCGAGGAAAATGGCTTGATTTTCGAGTGGTATATGCCATACCACGTACGCGATGAATGACTCGATTTCGAGTGGTATATGGTATACCACTTGTGCGATGAATTGTATCGACGCATTGTAAGAATTACGGAAGGTTTGTCCGCAACGGACGGGAGAGTACCGAGACTCGATTAGAAATTTGTATGACGGTATGTTGATACAAGTGTTCTTCGAAAAAAAAATTCGGTTGGGACGATAAGGCGAGACTCGTATCGTTGAACGATACGGACGGAAGTTATAAGTTGGTCGGACGACCGAGACTAGCGAAACGATTATGCCTTGATACAATAATCGGATCGACGGGAAAGGGAAAACTCGAGCTTACAAATGAGTCGCACGACTTGCGATCTCGATAGAAATATTGAGCGAGGCGAATTGAATCGCACGACTTGCGATTTCGATAGGAATGTTAGGCGATGCGAATTGTAATCGAACCGCACGATGTACGACTTCAATGAAGAGTTGGTTGACGTGAGTAATCGTGCCTAAGAAATAGTTGGTTACGTTACGGCAAAACTCATTTGAGTATGACTGAAAAATGCGCGAAACTTAGAGGGCATGATCGTATAACTCGAGGGTTCGATGTTGGATAATCGGTAACTCAGTTACGCGATCAAAGTATAGCGGGATACGGCGAATCAGAGAACTAGTGGATGCGTATGGAAAAGTTCGTTGCGAACTTGGATGTATGCGATGCGAGTTAAGTTGACGTTGAAACGGATTCGAAGTCGACCCTCTTGCTATCGAAATTGATATGAACTATCAAGATCGATATGCAAGGAAGCGTAAGCATGATGTGAGAATACAAAATGGAGTGCACCTTGCGCTATCAAAATTTTGTAAGTAAGGATACGAGAATGAACGAACTTGGTTGATCGTAAATTTTGTGATTGATCAAAGACGAGACTATAAGTCATCGACGATTGCTCGATGCGTATAGCATCTCATGTGTCGACCCGCAAATAAGATAGACTCGAACTCGATGCGAGTAGATGTTTCATAAATTGCGGAATCATCGACGGATGCAATTGACTCGGAGGATAGTTGCACATCAGTTGTGCCGATAGAAATGGTTTTGTCCGAAATTGGGTAGTCGCATAGAATTATCGGAACGTGATTTGGCTCCGAAATAAGATATAGCATGGTTCGTAGTAAACTGTCCTTCGGTGATGATCCACAGTTATCGAGCGTAGCTTCGGGGCAGCTGACCCTAGAAGACTTGACCGCCAAATCAAATTGATTGCTGCAGACCGTATGACGACCCATGCGATATCGCATATGAGATTGCACTGATAACGAATATAACACGGTGCGTGTTGACGATAAGTCTAGGCGATCGAGAATTATTGGAACAACTTTCGATTGAGAATAATAAGTTAGATTTTAAGTATTCGTCGAATGAATACTTGAATGGTTATGTTGGTCGACGGTCGAACTAGAATTCACCAACGAACTTGGTGATTCGGATAGGCGATTGCGAGAAACGTGCTATGCACGAGAGGGAATGATAAGGGAATGACTTACGAGTCATGTCGTTAGATTCGAATTCACCTTGCAATTGAGCTTACGTGAATCAAAATTTACATTCGATGTTGCGAGATGGATAAGTTGGGAATTTGGCTAGTGAATTCCTACTCGTTAGGAAATTAAATGTAAGATGCGTCTTAAAGACCTTCGTGCTAAGGCGATCGTTGCCGTGAGCACCGTCGCCTTGATGTAAATTTTCATGTCGGATAGATTGTGGCCTTTGTGCAATGTCAATTTAAAGTTGCGTCGGGAGAAGTTAAGCACGGGGACTATGTAAGTAACCTAACAGACGTAGTCCTGAATGTTGATGCGATTGCAAGTCAATAATGGAAATCGTATCGAGATAAGTTGCATAAGCAAGACTTTGAAAATAGTTAGGTGGTGACTTCGAACGCAAGGCGTTGCGGAGACTCGTTGTGATTGGATGCGCGACGGTCGACGCGACGCATCGAATTGATAGTCCCGATGAAACATACGAAATGAGAAAGGCGATTTTCAATCGCGTCGCGTGCAGACTTTATTGAATGAATCACGTATGTAACAATATGCATATGCAATGAAATTATGAGAACAAGTGCTAAGGATAAGTCCGAACGAGAGTACGAAATGGCAAGCATAGGATTGAAATTTACATGTCAGCTTTGTTCCAATTTGCTACCACTGGAATTGGTCAAAATACATATATCTTTGGGACGCCTTGAATATAGGTATGGATCCAAATCGAGTTGTATTCAAAAATTCAAATCGAGCTGCAGGGATGACTTTAAAATGTTAATGAAAAGCTTGCAAGATAGTGTGAAACTGAACAACATTGGTGGGACGAGATCGTGAAATGATCTATAAAATACTTAGTCGGAGTGTGGTTTTGGTTCGAGAACGAACCTTGTTTTGAGTGGTATATTCTGTAATGCCCCGCTCCGTATGGCGCATTACGCTGAAGCGTTGACTCAATGAGTCGCGTTGACGCAAGGAAATGTATCGATGCAAAACGATACGAGAGTTAAGTTATCCCGAGCAATGCATCAAACTAAGTTGATGCGAAGAGTTGCCTTGCCCCGAAAGAATGCATCGAGTAGAATCGATGCGAAGCGCCGCGTTGCCCCGAAGGATGAGTGCGTTGAATCGGCTCGAAGATTCTAAGAAATCGAATCAACCAAGGCGCAAGTCCAAATCGATACAAGTATTAATTTTAGTTGGTTTCGTGTGCAGGTTATACTTTGACGGGAAAATATTAGAGGTCAATCTTTTGACATATTTAGTAAGGAGTCCGCGAAATCAAATCGTCGCCTTGTTACGGGCCGAGACTTGGGCACGCTAAGGCAAATCGGACGTATAACTCAATGAAGCACGAAGTGCTTGAATGGCTAAGTCAGGAGAGTGGCCGTGCAACAAAGTTATGAAATCGAGCCGCATCGGCTCGGCGAAACAACGAAGGCGAATCGACTCAAGGTGGGAGGATTGACTTCTTTTTACTCCTTCATTCGATAAGTCAAAATATTATTGTATGCTAAGTTAACCTATCGACGCCACGGGCATGGTCCGATCAGAGATAAATCATAGTGTGAGTCGAACACTAAGTTAGAACAATTGAAATGAAACGTGCATCAATATGCACGAGTCGCTATGGGATATTGGATATCGCGTAGGCGAGCACCTCGGTGCACAAGCCGTAAGAACATGGGATAACTGTACTCGGCGAGTGCCTTAGTGTACGAACCATACCGTGCCTTCGTGCACGAGTTAGACGGCTAGAACATTGAAAGACAATAGGCGAGCGCCCTAGCGCGCAAGCCCGAACATTGAATGCTAAGTTATAGAACATGGAAATACGGTCGAAACGTGCCTACGCGCACGGGATAATAAAAGATGGCTTTGTTGCGAGAGAATATAGTTGTGGCATGAATGTGGCGGAACTGTCGGATATGACATGGTGCCTCGAAAGGTGTTCGAGACCTTCGGGTCGTTCGGTTGACGAGCATTGAGTTGAGGCACGATGCCATTGAATCATTGAAACAAAGTATGAAACGTGAGAACATAGAAAGTTAACGGAAGAAATACGAGATGATAAAGTCTGAGTCTTGGACTCAAGGCTATGCTTGGTTGTTTGAATGATAGTGCGTTGCATGGTCGAATGGAATGGACTTGAGATAATTGCGATGATATCTTCCGTGCACGGAACGTTCCCTCCGAACGGGCGTACCGGGGCAGCGGGACCGTTCGACCTAGGAGGGATGTAATCTTTGATAGGCGCACATCTGTAAAGTCCGATTAGCACTCGGTCGTAAATGTGAGAAGTCGCAAATGATGGTAGGCACGCGGTAAGTTTCGGTAGTTGGGATAGCAACCCAATCCGTGAAACGCCGGGCTACCCAAATTCGATTTCGAAAGAGAAAAGAAAGAGAGAAAAGAAAGTAAGGAAAAATAAAAGAGAAACTCCTTTAGTCTATTCCGGCGCGGATATGCCCACGACCTCATATAGTTAAGGAACGATGGGTTGAAAGTGTAGGCGTGTATGTGTCCCGCATAGAGATCCTGCTTAGAGATGCACATATAACATGACAGGGAAGGAATGGGCGTATTTACCTTGTGTCAGTGTAAGGGACGCAAGGGCGAGTGCGTCGACTTGGTAAGAAGTCACGAAACAATACGAGATTGCTTGTTTGTTTACTTATGCAAATCGAATAACATGCTTGCCATGCTTTACGCTTTCGAAGATGCCATAAAATTGACCCTAAGGAGAACATAGCAAGATCATAAGCTAAGTTGCATGATTCAACATAAATATTAAAATGTCGGTTTGGAAAGATGATCTTTGCTTCAGTACATGCGAGGACGAACGTACTGATCCCCCACTAGCTTCATGCAGGGTACAGAAAATGGATTGCTCACGGCAAAGCATTGCTTGAACGTGTTAAGGCTTGGAATGCCGAAGCACATTGAAGCGTGCTATCATATTGACGCTCGGACTACGCAGCTGGATTGATGCGGCCGAGATATAGAAGGCATGATGTATGGAACGGTGAAATCCTTTGTAGGCAAGAGAGAACCTGAGTGTTGTAGCCAATCTGGCATATATTGTTAGGCTATCGAAAGCCATTGTAATCTCAGTTTTGGATATCAATAAAGAGAATTGTTTCGTATACTCTGTTTTTCCTATCGTTGTTAATATCGAATCAAAAGATAACCATTTGAGAACTTGTCACCTTGCCTTGCACGAGCACAACTCCAGGCTCGTGCGGCATCACGCCCCCTGCGAGGACGATGATTCGGGTGATTCCGGGTCGGGGTGTGACAATAGGGGGACAATAATATTCCCTAGGTAGCGAGGTGTCACGATCCGTACCCGTTTTTCCGGATACGAGACGTGTCCAAGCCAGCCTACGCCGCAGAGTCGGCGGTAGAACGCTGTCAAGACCTCAAAAAGTAAATGCTCAAGAAATAATATTTGCTGCTCATTCATATTTCTACATTTATTACAACATTTACATTTAAAAAAAAATACGAAGTTTTACAATTAATGAAAAATGATAAACTTCCATCTAATTTCTAGGTTTCTGTCTGCAAGTACACCCATATCTCCCAAGCTAAGTGAGGCCACAGTTAAACCTAAAAAATGTTGGTTTCCAGTCAGAAATGGAACAAGTACACATACCGACGACAATGCAAAAACACAATAGAATTAACATGACATGAAATAACATATGAGAGGTGAAAGCTAGAAGATACTGATGACATGGCACGGTGGAGAAGTAAAGGAAAAATAAAAAGACATCTACCTATGTGGTGTGAAATATCCGTTTCGACATGTGAACGGCGGGGTAAATCCGGCACCCTGCACGTGTCGTGTGCAGCTGCTATTCTCCACGAAAGACACGGGGGATAGTTCTGGGTAGTCTACATGTCTACTAAGATATTTCCCCTCTCGACTACTCCGTGTGACGAGCGTGTCAACAAGCAGCAAGATATATGTATAGACATAAAATGAAAAGACTACTAAATCGGAAAATAATCAAAAAGTGTACTTGCCTGAGGTCCTTAGCTGGAGAAACCGATAGTATAATCACATCAGATGAGTCACTACAGTCAACACATGCAAAAAATCTTCGGATACTGAAATAAACATTATCAACGTTCTCATAATAGTCAAATTAGCTAGAATCGCCTGTCCTTAAGTCCAATTCTTGACACAGGGACAAAATGGTAATTTTGGGCCAAAACGGTATCCGTCGTTGGACCCGCTTTGCACCAAAAAACGTGCCAGAGTCAATGGTCTCTAAAGTCGTCAAACTATATGTCTACAGATTCATTTGGATGATACGAACCCAAAGGTATGTCCAGTTTTGGATTCCGATGGGCCGTACACAAAATCACCCGTTGAATCGGACCGTGGGGCCCGCAATACGGCGATCCGATCAACTGTCTCAGAATCGGACCAAACTTGGCATACAGGACCAGAAAAATGATATGGTCATGTTGGCATAAGTTTCGTCTCGATCTGACGAGCATGCACAAAGTAATTGGGAAATTTGCACAGAGGCCAATATAGCAAATTTTGACGGATACGCATCAAATTCGTCGCGCACACGCGACCAATTTGAATTCCGTCAAAGCTCACACGTCCACGAAGCCGTTACGCACCTTTTGATTCTTACGGTGCGCGACTACGTCGCCCGGATTGGTGGGACGCACGTCGTATCGGACAAATTTCTAGTTTTTAAAACAGGTTTTTGGTAAACTTTGGGATTCGATTTCTCGACGCGTGATCGATGATTTCCGAATCCACAAAAAGGATTATGAAGCCCTATATGTTGTCTAAAAGTATCTTCAAATAGTTTTTCTAATATGGCATTAGATCGATCAGAATCGATCTTCAAACATTGAGGGTTGGACTGCACTAGTGTTCTATTTTCTACAGGTTTTCGACCAACTTCGGGTCGATCTCATGGACTGGTCGTGCATCCTATACGATATCTAATTACTGGGGTTTCGAGGCGGTCATGTTGGCTTTTCAAACTAATTTACGGGTCGACAATCGATAAAATATACGATGAGAAATAAGGGGTCGAAGTTTACCTCCGCGGCTGCTGTGTCTCTGTTGGCTGTGCGCCCGAGCGCGGGCGTCGTGCCTTGTTGCGGCGGTTCCCGGCTGCGTACGGCGGTGGCGCCGGCGGCGGGTGGCCGCCCAGGTGACTGGGGTGGGGCGTCGGGTTTAGGATTAGGGTTTCGAGGAGTACTCCCCACCCTCTCGATCTTCTGTTTTATACGCATATACGCGTAGCCGTAGGAGCACAATTGCTCGGGTTCGGCTGAGTTCGAACCCAGGGGAGGGGCTGGACTGACTGAGCTTCCTCCCCTTCTTGGCCCAAGAAGAGATGGGCTGGGCTTCCCTTTTGTATTATTGTTTTTATTTTTGTTTCTTTTTCTTTTATTAATCCTATATTCTTATATATATATATATATATATATATATATATATATGGCGCTCTCTCTCTCTTCTCTAATATATGTATCCCTATACTCGCATATACCTATAAATAATTTCCATAAAACTAAATAAAATAGCAATATTATCCTTTTTCTATTGTAGGCTTATTTATAGAAATATATACATATATAATAATACTATTTCCTAAGGATATAAAATAACCAATATTTAATCAATAAAATAGCATAATAAGGTCATTAATAATGATAGTAAAATGAGCTAAACCAATGATAGGTGTACATACCAAACATATATGTAATCAACCATCCTCGAGGATCCACAAGGTATCATAAGGGAATTATTTACCATACAAATAAAATAACCTTAATAGCAAGAACATATATAGTTAACCACCCTACGTGAAATTGCCTTCTACATACATGGACGTCCTAGGACTCACTATAAGCCTACACGGATATTGGCTCAGTTCGGGGCCAGTCCGGACAATTTTGGTATAACCGAAATTCCTAAAAGCCAAAATATTAATAAATAACTAATTAAACCATTTATAGGGATTAACTCGCAACTTGGCCTGATTTTCCTAGTTAGGGAATTCATATGGCTTTGCATTCCCCTACCATGGCTAAACACTAGTCAAAGCATGCTACTGCATTATCCGTACCATAATTCCTAGCCGTCTTGTACTTCAAAACTCCATCATGACTAAAGTCATCCACCATAATAATTAACTAAATAATTATTTATAAAATTCTAAAAATCACCATTTAAATCAAATAAATAAAATAAAAATATTTTAAGAATTTTCGGAAAGGGAAGCTACACGAGGCGAGAGCTGAGTGCACCTGGTTTGGTCATGAGGACCCTGAGGGGGTTAACTTGTCATATAACATGGATAATCTGTCCTGTAACATAGTGTCGCATCTTCTGAATGGCGAACACCAAAGCGAGACACTCCTTCTCTACGGTGGTATATCTGTGCTCCGGCCCTATCATCATTCGGCTGAGGTAATAGATAGCTTGTTCATACCCTGCATCATTGTTTTGTGCTAGTAGGCGCCGAAGGAATGCTCCATCGCTCGTATATAAGCAAAAACGGCTTTCCAGCAACCGGGGCCACCAGGACTGGAGGCTTCGACAGATATTCTTTAATATTGTCAAAGGCACGTTGGCACTCCTTATCCCATACGAAGGAGACGCCTTTCTTCATGAGGTATGTGAATGGTTGACATCGTCCGAGAGGTTAGAGATAAACCTCCTGATATAGGCTAGCCTCCCTTGAAGGCCTCTGAGCTCATGGAGATTTCTCGGTGGACTCATCTCCATGATTGCTTTTATTTTCTTAGGGTCTATATGGATACCCTGGGCGGTAATGACGAAACCCAGAACTTTCTGCTAGATATCCCCAAGAAGGATTTGGTGGGATTCATCTTTAAATTATGTGCTCACATCAAGTCAATACTGTCTTCAGATCGTGCAGATAATCTTCCTTAAATCGGCTTTTGACGGCGATGTCGTCGAGTATTCCACTGTCTTACGTAGGTGATATCTAAAGATGATACTCATAGCTCGTTGATATGTGGCACCGACATTCTTTAAACCAAAGGACATGACTTTGTAGCAGTACACGCCAATCGGCGTTCGAAATGTTGTATACTTTTCATCGTCAGGAAACATCTTGATTTGATTGTATCCTGAGAAGCCATCCATGAATGACATGCGCTCAAAGCCATATGTGTTTTCAATCATTATGTTCGTAATAGGAAGAGGAAACTCATCTTTAGGACATGCTTCATTCAGATTCCGGAAGTTGATGCAAATTCGGATCTTCCTATTCTTCTTGAGGATCGGTACTATGTTGGCAACCCAGTCTGGGTGTTGTTCCTCATAGATGAAGCCGCTGGCTATTAGTTTTGTTAACCTCAGCTTTAATAGAATTCATGATGTCTGGGCGGAACCGTAGTTGCTGTTGCTTGACTGGCTTTGCGTCCGGATGAATATTAAGCTTATGGAGTGCAATCTCGAGGTTTAGCCCTGACATGTCTTCATAGCTCCAGGCGAACACGTCAATATACTCTTTGACGAGTTACAATAACGATTCCCGCTCTTCGTCTGTCAGACTTTTGCTGACGAAGATTGGCTTTGAAGATGATTCATCGTCAAGGTCAACTTGCATGACTTCATCTTCGGTAGGGGGATCTCTTCATTCGAAACGCTTCTTCCATTGCACATCTAGCTGTTGGACCCAAGGCACTAACTCAAGGAGTTCGGGTATGTCTTTGTCTTCTTCGTATGTGTCAGCAAATGCCATATTGACAGACCAAGCTTGCCTGAGTACGTCCCCGATGCTGACATCTGAATCAGAAGTGGGTGATCTGGTTGAATGTGAATGCCATTCGCATTCCTCAACCGAGCTCTCAGGAGTTGTTGCAGGTGTAACATAGCCTAGACCACGCCTAGTCTTACTGTAATAATCTCATGGTTTTCCAGCCGGGACTGACAATTGCAAAGGTAATCGTCGGCCGACGCCGTAATTCAAGCCTGGTGTAGTCTCTATATCATCCCCTATTTTTACATGAGGTACTTGGATCAGAAGCTATACAAATAAAGGGGCAGTCTCCCGGTGTCGGATTCGATCGACTTCTTCTCCCGCGACTATGAAGCAAGCGCCTTCTACGGGAGTAAGTTGGTTCATGGTATCGACATTTGTCATTGTGTGTGTAAGTTGATGCCTATACCGTGTTCCATAGCATACATTATACGGAGCTTGTCAAGCTCGAGGTAGTTCAAAGATAACCCTTTATTAACAAAATAAGGTATCTTCTCTGGCGGTATTACATCATCGACAGAGGGAACATCAGTATGTGCAGCTAGTATTTGGCTAGCTCTAACTCCTCTTCAGCCACCCCCTGCATTATCGAAGGTTGGGAGGATGACCTGGGCAGCTTGATCATCAAGGGTTCTGCTGGGGTGCTGGACGTGGGGTCGTTGGCTCACTGGGCAGCTTGATCATCAAAGGTTCCGCTGGTGACGCTGGACGTGGGGTTGTCGGCTCACTAACGGTCCCTGGCTTAGCACTTGGATGTCGATTTGTCCTGGGGAGACGAATGACCATCGGCTTAACAGAAGGATTGATCTCTTCTGATTGTTGGCCGGCTCTTGGCAGTCTGATTGTCAGTGGCTCCACAGTGGATCTCGGCCCCTGGCTAGACCTTGGGAGTTGGATAACCATTTGCTCCTTTTGTGCAGTGAGCATGGTAGACTGGCTACTTCTTTACGCAGAGTGGCTGTAAGAGGTGCAGTTCTGCCTGGTTTGCGGGCTTGGAGACAGATCTTCAGAGGTTCTTCTGATCCTATCGTAGCCTCTGTTTGATCTTGAGCATCCTCTTTGACCAGGTGCTTTTTTGATTTCTCGTACAAGCAGGCATCCGAGTAATAGGATTCAACCCCTTTGAAGGATCGATGTCGGCAAATTCCGTTCTTACGAAGCCATGTTTGTCGATATTTTGAAGCACTGGTGCAATATGGAGGGCACGATCATATAATCGTATATCCATGGACGCCCCAGGAGAATGTTGTAGGACGTATCTGCGTTTATGACGTAAAAAGTCACTTTCGATTGAAGGTCGCCAATTTGGTATTTCAGGCGAATCTTTCTAATAGGATAACTTTTCCCTGAAATAAAACTGCTAATGGCGGTGCTGGTAGGTGTCAGCCGATGCATAGGAATGCGCAGGAGGTGAAGCAAGCTCTTCGGAATGATGCTTATTGAAGAACCGGGATAAATGTGCATCCGATCTACTTTGATGTCGCCAACGTATCCAGTATAATACAGAGGGTGATCGTGCAGGTCGGTCTTGATGAGCATATCCTGCAGAGTGAACACGATGTTGGATATTGTACCTGTACAAGTACTGTCCTGGAAATCCGTTGGCGAGCTCTCCTGTAAGCTTGACCTGAGCCAGATAAGCATCAGCATTCTGGAGTGCTTCGCTTAATGCGATGGAACATCCTTAGAGAGTCTCAAGTGCTCGTATATGACAATTTTGCCGGTGTGTTGGCCAATTGTGCAGAATGTCAAAATTGTAAGGCCTCTCCAGCCCCTGAGGTGCGTCTTTACGGAGTGGCTTGTCGAAGCGGATCTCCTTTGGCTTAGGCTTGTCGGCCGGCGGAGGTTGAGAAGGTCCTGGGGCATCAGTAGTGGCCGGTTGACGATCTTCAGCCGAGTTGCCCGATATGGGTTAAAATTGTGCACCGGACCAGGTAACGACGGTTGTTGCTTCTTCGGTTCCGGCTGAGATTATGTGGCAAGACTTAGCCTTCCCGCCCTTCTTCTTGTCGGTAGAGGATGATACTGACTGGGTTACTTCAGGCACCAAGTCTGGGTGGACCGACATGACCTCCCCTCGTGACGTGGTGAGGAGAACCAGCCCAGTCGTCTGGTCTCGGAGAGGAAGAAGATTAGTGACCTCCATTGTTGCCCGAGGGACGGGTACTACGCCATCTTGAGTCCTCGTTGGAGGGAAGCTATCGAATTTTACTGACACCATTTGGCAGCCACGGTTACCTCTTCAAAATCAATGGCCAGAGCCTTGGAATCGATAAGGTTTTGGATGTACCGCTTCAACTGGAAGCAGTCCTGAATAGCATGGTGGACCTAGCGGTAGAAGTGACAGTACTTGGGTTCTCCATCTCTGCAGGTCGAGGTTCATGTCTCGGGGAGGAAGCTGATTCTATCTCCCTGTAGGAGCATGTCAAAGATGGGCTTGACATGGCTGTCCTCGAAGGAGTAGGTCACCTGAGGCCACTTTCTCTACCTGCTTCGATTCAGGTTTCTGGGCTGTATCGGCCACCATAGCCTGTTTGCCTTTGGCGTCCCGGTTATTAGAGGAACTACCGTTGTTGTTGTTGTTGGTATTAGGGCATTTGCTCTTATCCTCTCCATCCGAGATAAGCACCCCAGTTGGCGAGCCTTTTAATTTTGCTTCTGTGCTAGTGGCGCTGATGATGAAGGTCTTCCAGTCTTTAAATTGACTTTTGCCCATCCAGAGGCTGATTGGGGACAGCCTCTTTTGGCAAATCTCAATTAAAGAAGAGTCCGGGTTAACGGAGGGCAACTTTATCGCGGTTTGGCAAAACCGCTCGATGTAATTCCTTGTCAGCTGTTTTTCTCCTTGAATAATATCCATAAGGGTTGACATTGTCACATCTAGTCCTACTTCGTAGAACCTTTCCAAGAACATATGTTTGAAGCCGACGAAGGAATGGATGCAGTTATCCGACAAGTTGTGGTACCAATCGAATGCGACCCCCTCTAATGCCCCAATGAACAACCTCGTGAGGATGGCGTCGTCATGCGGCAGATGGTCTGTTGTGACTTCGAAGTAGGTCATGTACCGGCTCACAGAGGTCTTCCCGTCATATGGACTTATGTTGATTGGTTTGTATCGTGGAAGGAAGGGGACATCTCTCCATGCGACGGGATACGACTGTCGTATCCTGAGGTCTTGATAGGATTCTCGGGTGTAAAACATTGCACGGAGCTCCTGGACTTCTCTTCTGCCTTCCTAGCCTCTTTTGTAGCAGTAGGAGCCGATATTCCGGGTAGATTATCGCCTGGGGTTGGTGCGGTCGTGTTTGAGTCCGCATTGACGGCGGGACCCAAGCTTGTTTGATTAGGTGTCCTTGCTTGTAGAGCCGGTAGGGCCACCTTGATCTCGTCTACTGACTTAACCAAGGTATGAAGTATGGCCTCAAGAGTGTCGAGGCGTTGGCGACCACTGAGACCGTCTTGGTCATTCTCAGTCATGAATGTCTTTATGTGAGGAGAAGTGGAAGGAACTGTAGAAGACGTGCCCTCCGAATCATACCCTCGCATAGAGAAGTCGTCGGGATATGTGGAAATATTCTCCTCTGGTTCGGACTCGGAGGAGATGCTACCACCTACATAGGAAGTTGCCTCGTCTTGGGACTTGTGGACGTTTTCAGGGACATCAGAATCTGTTGTATCTGCTGGAAGGATTATTTCCCTAGGTTTATCTTCTTGGAACACCGGATTGTTGTGGATGTTTCGAGGAGTGCTACCCCCAGCTCCAGCTACCCCCAGGGAAGTGGACGATGAATCCCCAAGTGTTGAAGATTTCATCTTTGAACGGGTACCTTGATAAACCTCTCCTGTGATGGCTGTGGACAACCCCCTGGATGAGAGTTTTTTGGCCGTGCTGGTTGAGATTATCGGGCTGGACATATTTATTTTCTTTCCTCCCTTGCCGGTAGGGACTTTTCGGGCAGAGTTACAGGAGGCGAAAGGAAGCGCCTCGTCTCCCGAGCTTTGTTTTAGGATCGGTCCTGGCTGCTGCAGTGTCGTGAAGACGGACTGCCGGTCCTCTTGCACTACTGTCTTGTTGCAGCAGCAATTAACAATGACTTGAGTACAGTGATGTCCCTGGAAGGACTCTTTGTACGCCAAGGTTTCTTCTCTTTCCTTGCGCTTGTGAAGGATTACATCTCGCAAGTCAAGAACATCTCGATCCACCTTTGCACTCGTTTTATGAGCCCGGGAATTCCGAGCACATAAATGCGTAGGTATCATATTTGCTCCCTGATGCGGGGCTAGTAAAAGTACTTGCCCTCGATCAATGTTGGGAGACTTTGAGAACTACCCTGTCCGTTTGCCGTCGGGGGCTGGACATGGGCGGTTCTGTACAACTTTCCATCGGAGGCCCGTATAACAGTTAGCGGGACTCTCTGATGGTCAGAGATTAGGACAGCTGACTGAGCTCGACGAGCCCGTGCTACCCTAGACTTCTTCGCTTTAGAACCCAAGGGTGCGTAGTAAGAAGAGTCCAAGCTGTGCCGCATAGAATTTGGCATATTCTCATTGGAGCTTCTGAGGTCAGGTTCGCATGAGAGGCGATCGAAGACTGAACCTGAGCCGCATAGGGTGGATGGTCGATGGCTGGGATTGGGTGTCGCATAAGCATTCTCCCTGCGGCCGAGATTAGTGGCCGCATTTGTATTCTCCATACGGCTGGGATCGGTGGCCGCATATGTATTCTCCATGCGGCTGGGATTGGTGGCCGCATATGGTTCTTCCTGTGGCCTGTACCCTTATGCGGCTTCTTCTTGGACTGCATAGAGTTCTCCTTTGCCCCCATAAGTCCAGCATTGTAGTGTTTTTCTTTGCTGGACTTAGGGACAGCAGGGTCCTCTGCGGCCTGAAGTGGGGCCGTATGCGAGTCTTCTTCGCCGTTTTGAGCAGCAGAGAAAACTTGTTCCAGATCTTGGGGAGAGGCAACAGTTTTGGGCCTCCACGCCCTGTGGGCCTTCTTTGTGTCGGCTCGCTTCTGGATCAGGCTAGCGCTCCCTTCGGAGAGCATCTCTTCAAACGCTTGCTGGTCGAAGCGAACAACCAGCATTTCTTTCATGGAGCCAAGTTTGGCTGCATCCGAGTGCGTCACCAACTTATCAGCAGTGGAGAAGTTAGTACCCAGCAGAGTCGCCATCGTGTTTGCCATTGATTATCGGAGAACAGAACAATTTTATAGGAGGACTGAACTTTGACTCACAATTATAAACTCGCTTGTACAAAAGAGCCTAGGAACAAAACCTAGGAAAAGCAATCTAAGTACAATTGTTTTGTTTTTGATTCTGGGGGGGACGGTAGAGGCTCGGGAAAGTGCTATCAATTATGCCTTACTCCTTGGACGATCGAACGCAACCTCGGCTCCGGTGAAGAAAAAATGCTCTCTCTCTGCCTGTGTGTCTCTGTCTATGCGTATGTATCTCTACAAGGGAATAGCACCTTGCTATTTATAGGAATTCATGAGGAATGGGATATACAGCCACGTGGCAAATTTTGGGCTACATTCTTATAACTGTACCTCGAGACTCGGTTTACAGTGGACAGCTGGGGATTGGTTAAGGCTGATCATGATCTGTTTGTTGCAGTAAATCTGAACTGTCAAGACTTGGTCAATTTCTGCCACGTGTCTCGACTGCTACTCTGTGGAGGGCCGCATAAAGAATGTATCCTGGCTGAGCCGCATGAAGGACTGTCCCATAGCCGAGCCGCATGAAGGACGTCTCATAACTGAACCGCATGAAGGATGTCTCATAACTGAACCGCATGAAGGACATATCCTGGCTGAGCCGCATGAAGGACTGTCCCATAGCCGAGCCACATGAAGAACGTCTCGTAACTGAACCGTATGAAGGACGTTTCATAACTAACATGAAGGACATATCCTGGCTGAGCCGCATGAAGGACTGTCCCATAGCCGAGCCGCATGAAGAGTGTCTCATGACCGGGCCGCATGAAGGTCGTCTCATAATTGATCCGTATGAGAGATGCTTCATGACCGAGCCGCATGAGAGTTGTCTCATGACTGAGCCGCATGAGAGTTGTCTTACGATGAGCCGCATGAAGGTCACATAGGCGATCTGCATAAAGAATCTTCTTTGGAACTGTGAACTGTGCCAGATATCATGACAATTTTCTCATCTTTTTAGGAGCATGTCACGTCTTATTTTCATGTCAGAGCTGTCATCTCTGTCAGATCTATCGTCCTTGTGTCAGAGTAATTATGGCCAGCTGTATAGGCTGATTTCGAACCGCATAAAGCTCCTCGCTGCTTTTGGGCCGCATAAAGCTTTCTGAGCCGCATGAGCTCCCTTGGTTTTGAGCCGCATGAAACTTCCATATTGCTTTTGGGCCCATAAAAAATCTATGCTTCTACAATCACATAATTCTAAGGGAGATAAGCACGATGATAAAGATAAAGATAAAGATAAAGATGAAATAAATAGTCTGAATAGTGCTGAGTCACAATCACAAGTTCAGAACTTTAAAGACATAACACAAGATCCCAAATAAATACCACAAGTCTCAAAGTAACAAGCTGGAATATAATCCAGACAAAATCTAGCTAAACTAAGTCACTACTGGCGGTGCATCCTCTATGAGCACCGGATTCACAGGCAGGTCCTGGTCGTAGACTCCATCTATGCCAAACCCATAGTAGGTCGGGCAGTCTGCATCTAAATCCTCTGAAAAATAACGGGGGTTATCCTGTCAGGATATAAGCAAGTACAAACGCCAATAGCAATTCCATGTGAATTGACAAATACTATAAGAGACAATTATAATGAAATATAAGATAAAATGTCAAACTGGAAGTAAAAACAGTAAAGTGAACTGGATCATGTCAGGGTGAGATATAAGGTAAAACTAGAATATAAATAGTGAAAAGTAATCTAAGGTATGATGTAAATATAAATGAAAGTGCCATGAGATATTAGAACGTTATGTGATAGCATGGGTCTGGATCAGGCTTTCCATTTGACCGGCTATCGCAGGAAATGCATATATAGGGTCAAGCCGGCCAACCTGAAAAGCGAGCACAAGAAATATAGGATCTTGCTACACCCTACCTGCAGTGTGGGTGGAGTTAGCACAGGAATAAGTGATATGATGGGTATTGATCACATAACCTCTAATACTCCCCAAAACCCCTAAATAGTATAATGGATCCAACGATGACACATCATGACACGGGATTTAAAGCAGGGGGCCAGCCCACTCCCAAATCGGTGTCTATACAAGTACAGAAAATAATATCGAATAACGTACTCATATACCAGGTAAACTAGGAATAACATCTCATGACGAGATCCAATGTATATTAGTTCGAGTAACCTCGTGTCGAGAATCAAGTAAAACACTACAACTAAATCGGATATAGTAGATATCAAAGCAATAAAAACTATCAGAGATATACTCGCCTGAGGTCCTGAGCTGAGGAATCGATACTAACAATCACTCAAACGAGCCACGAGCTGAGGAATTGATAATTTTGAAACTTCGAGATGAAATTTTTTTTAAGGTGGGTAGGATGTCAGATCCCTATTTTGAAAAGACATCCGACTGTATTTAATATTTTGGTTATTTTAAAATTTTGTATTGTTTAAAATTTTTTAGTTATGGAGTTAGCATTGTTAACTTCCGGATCAGGATTATTCCTATTTCTATTTTGCTATTATTATTATCATTATTGTTGATTACTATCCTTATATCTACCCCCCTAAAAGAAAACCCAAACCCAAACCCTAACCTAACTCTCACTCTCCTCTCAGCTCACATCCGCCCCCCCTAAATTTCCGTTCTTCTCTCTCTCTTAAGTCCCTCACTCATCTCTCCTCTCCCACACCCTCGGCTCACTCTCACAGTCCCGAGCCCCTCTATCCTTCCCTCTCCCTCTGCTCTCCACTCTCTCCATCTCTCTGGCTCTCCCTCCCTCATCTCCTCCTCTCCTCCCCTCGCCCCCGACCGATGCCATTGCCAGCGCCACCGTCTCTCCCACTCTCCGTGACCACCACCACTACTTCCACAGCCACCACTACCACTGCCTCCACTGCTACCACCACCACTACTACTACCCCTTTCTCCTCCGACCACCTCACTACAAGAAAAATCCCCTTTTACAACGTTCCATCTACACACTTCCTAAAAATGTTGTAAAAAATGGGGGTCTTCTACAACCTTTATTGTAAAAACGTCGTAAATACATGTGCAAATAACGTTTTATATTCAAACGTTAAGGCTTCTACATTGGTCATTCACAAAAGTTGTGTATTATTATTTTTAACAACGTTTTATTAACATTGTAACATTTATTAATTTTGACAACTGTTATTTATTGTTGCCAAAGTTACTAATTTTAACAATATTTAAAATATTGTAAAAATGTCATGTTCAACAACGTTTAACAATAGTTGTACATTGTTTATATTGCACAATGTTTGTTTGATGTTGTAAAATTAATTTTATTTTACCACGTTATGTAAACGTTGTATATGTAATATCATTTTGCAATGTTTATGAAACATTATACAAGGGTTTTATTTAACAACTTTTATAAAATGTTGTAAAATACGTGTTTTTTTTTACAATATATAGACAACGTTGTAAATATATCTTTAAAATATTTCTAGGATAATATTATTCGAAAAGTTGGTCTTATTAGGTCAATACCTCACTTGGTAGCAGTTCATGGTCAAATGGATCTGTCACATGTTGAACCATCCCTTCCACGGCTTCGAAAGACAGATCTAATATATACTTCTTGCATCAATCCCTTTCCCCCACTTCTTGCTTGTTATAATATTCTTTCTTATAAAAATCAGCTCTCTTATACCTCCAGTTTACTATTTAAAATGCTGCTTTAGCTTAGGTGTGTCATACATTCAATTAGTGAATTATTAAAAATATCTAACAAATATTAGAACTTTTAAAGCGTAATAATCGAGATAAATAAGTTTTTTTTATTTACATGTTTTTACAACTTACTTTGCTTTTACACCCTTGATTGTTAGTCTTTTTTGTTCAATTAACTTTGATAATTGTTTAATATTTTTATATTATTCTTGTTGGTCCCAATCTTGATTTTCTCATGTTGGTTCAAGAATTATGTTTTGATATTGGCATATGTATAACTTACTATGCAAATATCCTACTCCCCATAAAGTGTATACAAGGATTGGAGATTTCAGTTCTATCAGTTTGCTCAATTTACTTTTTTGGGTTTCCTTTAAGATCTTATAAGTGCATCAACTAAATAATATTATGAATTTGTTTAGAAATTTGTTTGAAAACAACTCAAAATTTTGAAATGTGGTAGTTACCATAGCCGGAGCGGGTGCCTCAGGCCCAAATTTTTAGAATATCTAAATGTCATATATTATATTATCAAAAGACAATCATCAGTTAGTCAAATGAAGAAAAAAAAATTAGTGCAGTCGCTGTCAAAATTAAATCATCTCCCCTTCTGTTGCTGATCTACCATTATGATGCTACAATCTTCTTATACCCTTTAGTCGCTACCAATCCCCTTTTTTCCTTCCGTCGTTGTCAACATCCTCTCTCTCTCTCTCTCTCTCTCTCTCCTGTTGGATTTAATTGAACAATAGAAACAAGTTACAATTTTTTTTTTTTATTATTTTCATCAGAATTATTTGAAACATTATTAGTTATTTATTTGTTTAGAACATCAATTTTTTTGCTTGGAATATCTTCAATTTTATTAGTATTTCATTATAAAATATATTATTTTGGATATTATTTATTTATTATTTTTTCTTAAATTTTGTGTTGATAATACTATTTTATTGTTGTCCATAAAAAATTTTGTATGAGCATTAAGCCTTGAGGGCACAACTTTTAGGGGGCGTTTGGTATGCAGAACACTATAAAACCGAAAATTCTATATTTTCGGGAATTAAATTCCAAGGAATTAAATTTCCTGGAAAATTACATTCCCATGTTTGGGTTTGGTGACTATATAAACATTCCCGGAAAAAAATAAAAAAGATAAAAAACTAAAAAATGAAAAAAAAATGAAGAAAACAAAAAACAAAAACGTCAAAAAATGAAAGGAAAAAAAACGATTAAAACGAAAAAAACCCAACCAAATATTAAAAAAAAAGACAAAAAGGCAAAAAAAAAAGACTAAAACGACAAAAAAAAAGAACAAAAAATCCAAAAAACAACAAAAAAACTGATAAAAAAGACAAAAAATACGAAAGCGACAAAAATGACAGAAAACAACAAAAACGATAAAAAGACCAAAAATAACAAAAACAAAAAATATAGAAAAATGAAAACAACCACAAAAAGAATAAAAACAACAAAAACGAAAAAAAAAGACATTATTTAAAAAACGATAAAACAAAAAAACAAAAACGACCCAAAAAACAAAAAAAATGACAAAAAAGTCAAAAAATAACATCAAAAACGACAAAAGACAAAAAAAAACGACAACAAAAAAGACAAAAAAGACTAGTAAACAAACGACAAAAAAGATAAAATGAGACGAAAAACAAAAAACAAAAAAGAGAGACAAAAATGACAAAAGCAACAAACGACAAAAAATGACAAAAACGACATAAAAGACAAAAAAGAGAAAATAAACAAAAAAAAAAAATGACCAAAACTACAAAAAACGACAAAAAACAAAAAAGACAAAAAAACAAAATGACACAAAAAGACAAAAACCGGTAAAAAGAGAAAAATGATAAAAAACGACAAAAGATAACAAAAAAGGATAACAAACGACAAAAAGAGACAAAAAATAAAAAAGAAACAGAAAACTAATAAAAACGACAAAAAGCCAAAAACGACAAAAACCGGTAAAAACGACGAAATAGTGACAAAAAGAGAAAAAACGACAAAAAATATCAAAAAAACAACAAAAGGACTACAAATGACAAAAAGCGAAAAAATTGATAAAAATGACAAAAATGACCAAAAAGCGACAAAAAACGACAAAAACAACAAAAAAGGGCAAAAAACGAAAAAATGATCAAAAAAGTAGAAAGAAGTTCAAACAAATTTTTTTTTGGCCCGGGCAAAAAAAAATACCCACCTATTTTAAGGGATAGGATTCCCATGTTTTATGGGTAAACTATTTACCCGGATATTTTTAAACCCCGGGAATAAATTTTTCATAGCCCAAACAAACATGGTAATAGATTCCCACCCTAAATAGTCCCTGATATTTTTAATCATTAAATAGCAAAATAGACGTAAAAATATTTCAAATGTTTTGTGAAAAATATTAGAGACTCCTAAATCAATCACTAATAAAAAATTTATACGTAATAAATTTAATTATATATATATATATATATATATATATATATATATATATATAACCAAAAAGAGAGATATATAACCAAAATTTTAGTCCAAAATTTTAGTTTCCCTCTTATAATTCCATATCTCCCGCCTCTAGTTTACAGTAATTCCAATATTCCCAATATCTCTCTTAACACCCACTCCCTCTTCAACAATGGCCATCCCGAGAGTCAGGAGAGACCTTCGCCACCACCACCCTTTTGGATCCCTCCTTTCTTCCTCCTCCCCATCCTACCTATTCGATCCTTCCATTCCATTCCACTCCTTCTTCTCCTTCTTTCTCTCTTTCACCATGCCATAATCCTACCAATCCCTCGGGAGCCACGGGATAAGGAGAAACTTTGTGTGTGTCTCACCCGTGCCCGAACAAGAAAGACCTCCTACGGTGCCATGGCTCCGCTTCAACCCCTCCTTCCTTCTCCATGTCCAAAGAGCAATGGAGTTCACGGGAAGGTAAAGTTTTAAGTGTTTGATGAAATATTACAATGAATTGTTTCTTCCTTGTTTCCTTTCTTCAACTTATTGTATTTTTACATAACCGGTACCCGGTAGGTGTTTGAAAAAATGTTACAAAGAATTTGAAGTTAAATTTTCTTGACTAGATGATGATAAAAGGTACATCCTTAATATGCATGTTCTTGTAATGGTTTTGTTAGAGAATGGATTTAATAGAAGGCACATCCAGAATAGAAAGGCACATTTCCAGATATATTAACCTACTGGGAGTTGTTTGAGATTTTCAGCTTGATTGTCTATATTAACCTGTAGGTTATTCGATGAGGTAGCCACCCTTTCAAACCGTATCAATATCGGACGATATGCAAACTATGAAAATTATAGACTTGTCCAAACGCTATGGAAGTTTAATATGGCTGATGCTTCTCTATATCTTACAACTGCCACCACATCTAACACCCAAGCAAACTCAAAAGCTTTCAATCTTTGGCTTAAAACTTCTTAGGTTACTACAGTTTGAGCAATCGTCTTAAACATTTGGAGGGACATTTCTCCAAGGACCACTCAATTAATGATTCGAGATCATCTGGAACGTCCTATGCTACCAGCTATATCCTATAGAACAAAAATGGTTCTAGTAGTTTCAGTGTATTGCTTATTTCTGGTTTCCTATACCTTTAATGACTCATCCACTCATCACAAGTAGTATGAAGCTTTGAGACGTATCTATTTTTGATATCTTACTATAGTATGGAGAAATCCAAATTTTAGCCTTCAGATTGATATAATTGCTCACTTTCTCTTGCATGATAAACCTTCAATGTAACTTCCTGTTATGTTTTTGGGTGTCAAATATTCAGCTCCCTACCTGTTGGAAACATCAAGTAGCGGTGCTTTTATCACCGAGAGTACCTACTCCTGATGCAAATGAGTAAGATTGCACATCTGCAGAATTATTGTAAGATACTAAATTAGTACAGATGTTGGAATTAGCAATTTTTACATATCCCAAAATATGGATGTACATGTAGGGGTCAAGAGGTCAAAGAGGCACAGAAAGAACAGATGGAAGTGCAATGAAGACTGCATGAGCAAGTGGAGGCAAGTCATACCCTTTTATTTCTTTATTACTTTTGTTTTTTGTTAGTCAACAGTATAAGCTGTCACTCCTTCATGAGATAGTTTTAGAAGTATGATTATGCCTCCTAAGATAGGAGGATTGTTGTTGCCCATATCCTGGATCGCTGCCTCGGCCAAACTGTAATACCAAAAGCCATATGTCACCACCACGTCCGAACCAAATATACAGGTGCCTATCATAAGTAATATTGGTGACTTGATTTCCTCCTATTCTTGGCCGACCTAAGCCTTTCTCATAGTTCTGTGCCAATTTGGTTTTATAATGCTAGAACTATGTTGTTGCTTGTTACCCTTCTATTCAAATATATTTTGAATTTTCTGAAGATTGTCTTCATGAAGGTTCTCAATAAGATCAAAGTTTTGACTACTTCACTTCTGTAAAAGTTAATATGAGGTTCATTAATTTTTTCATATTATTTATTATTAGAGATCTATCGTGCTGTGATAACAGATCTTAAATTAATTTTCTTAAGAGCATTATATCCGGCATAATACATCCAACATAATCATCTGGATAAATGTAAGCTTCGGATAATCTTGAAAGCAATATGGTGTACACAAAGCCCTAAATGCATGGAAAGAGGATCGATTACCCTAAAAGAAGTGATCTAAAAATGGATTTGACCTAAAGTTTCCGGGTATCTCAGGCCTAATGTTGGTGAAATACTAGAAATAAAGCAAAGATGGCTCCCATAGAAGTACATAAGGGAAATGTGCTACCACATAATAAGTACCATGTGGAGCACCGTCTGGTCTAGAATTTGCTATAATTATCATAGAATGTACTTCCACTAAAAAACTGTTAAGTGTTCAAAAGACTGGCTTTCTAGTCCACCTAGATTTAGGTGCTTGTAAAGACGAGCGAGCACTTGCTCTATTTGTCAGACACTATACTCTTGCCCAACGAACAATACAAAAGAACTCAACTTCTTATCATGTCTATCAGCTCATACCTTGGTTGCTTCTATTGTCCTACATTTCGCTTCCTATTGTCCTACAGTTGCGATGGATACAACAAATCATAGGGTCATCATATAAGAAAACCAAACAATAGTCTACATAAAGTCATATGAACAAGGAAGCCAAGAATGCCATGGTTGGACCTGGTGAGTTAGTAGAGTGAACTCAACCTGATGTACGTGTGCAGTCAACCATAGTCACCATTGGGAGTGCACTAAGAAAACTCATGTAGTCAGGCTGACCAGAGATCACTTGAAACCCACATATTGTTCATTATTAAAGGCGGCTGTGCGTGTGTTTTTCGACGATAATGCCTCACCTTCTTCAGATATCATCGTAGCTTGATCACTTTTTCTTCAGGTATCATCGTGTGTTATGCCTTTGATGAAACTGCTGCAAAATAGGACATGCTTGACTATTTAACTTTTTATTGTACAAGTTTTCTATCTATCAAGGAAAATATAATGTTTTTTGCTGAAACCTTACGTTGATAAGAATCATGTTCTAAAAGACAGAAACTATGATATCGTACCATTCTGAACATAATAGTAAGTATATGATCATTAAAAGCTTCTGAAGTGGCCTATAATAATAAGTATGTATTTAATCTATGACCAAGGTTCACAGTATCGGCATCGGAATCGGTATCGGACTATTCCTATGAGTATTGGTATCGGCGATATCGTTAGTATCGGCGGTTTCGGATCGGAGTATCGGATTTTTTTGGTATCAGAAAACAAATAATTATTAATAAATTATTTATATTTAAAAAACAATATTTATACATTTTGGCATAATTTTAAGTATTGTTCGTGTTATTTCTTAGTAGTTCTGAAATTAAATGAAATAGCAGTCACCCTTACCGATTGGTTTACATATAATATATTGATTTTCTTCTTTTACATGCTTTTACAACCTTATTATGCTTTAACCCTTGCTGATTTGTCTTTTTCGTTTAATTTTCTTTGCCGAATTGACCGAAAAAGAGACCCCCAATGTCGGTATCGGTCAGTATCGGGTATCGGTCGGTATCGGATCGGGACATGCTAAACCGTATCGGATCGGTATCCGCCAATACTTTAAACCATGCTACTGACTACTATGTTTTATTGGACATTCCACACTGTTCTATTTCTTCATTTTGTAAGGGATCGGATCTTGACATGGTTATATCATTATACTATTATTTCAGATTGATGTTGAATAAGACTTATTGTTTTTGTGAAGTCACATTAACCAGTCATCAGTGAGTAATTTCAAGCTTTTCTAAGTTTATGCCTTTATGGCGTTTGTTTCATGATCGATCAATTTTAGGATGCCTTTTTACTAAAATTATGCTTTAGGCATAAACATGTGTTGTGTATCATGCTTCCATGTAGAAAATTACTTATATTTATTTGAC
>JANAVB010011288.1:0-48897 GCA_029216955.1 Iris pallida
GCTTGATGATTGTTTTGTTGAACGCTTCAGCCAGACCATTAGCCGCCGGGTTGTATGGTGTTGAAGCAATATTTTGGATTCGGTGTTTCGCAGAACCGATAGAAGGCATGGCTTGCGAACTGCGGACCATTGTCGTGGATGATCTTTCGGGGCATTCCAAAGCGATAAATGACGTGATCCTTGAGGAAGCTGATAACGTTTGAAGTCTTGACTTCTGCTAGCGGAATAGCCTCGCCCATTTGGAGAAGTAGTCTGTGATTGCGAGTATGAAGCGGTGTCCACGAGACGAAGATGGAGTGATCAGACCAATGATATCCATTCCCCATGCCTTGAATGGCCAAGATGCCACCGTCGGATGTAAAAACTCGGATGACTGGTGGAGGGAGGAGCTGACTTAGTCACTTTATGTACCTGATCCGGATGGACCCATATGACCTCCCCTCGTGATGTGGTAAGGGGCACTAGGCCAGCATCCTGGTTTCGGGGAGGTGGAAGGTTAGCATCTCCATCCTTGCTCTGGGGACGGGCACTACTCCATCTTGAGTCTTTGTCGGAGGGAAGCTGTCGAATTGTACTGACACCATGTTGGCTGCTACGGTCACCTCTTCGAAATCGATGGCCAAGGCCTTAGAATCGATGAGATGTTGGATGTATCACTTCAGTTGGTAGCAGTCCTATGTAGCATGGTGAACATAGCGATGGTAGTGGCAGTACTTAGGGTTCTCCATTTCTGCAGGACGAGGTTCACGCCTTGGAGGAGGGAGCTGAATTCGGCCTCCTTGTATGAGCATGTCCAAGATGGGCTTGGCATGGCCGTCCTCGAAGGAGTAGGTCATCTGAGGCCACAACTTTTTTGTCGACTTTGATTCGGGTATTGGGGCTGTGTCGGCCACTATAGCCTGTTTGCCCTTGTTGTCTAGATTGTTGGAGGGTTACCACCATTGTTGCTGTTGGTGCTAGGGCGTTTGCCCTTGTCCTCTCCTTCGAGACGTGCAATCCCAATTGGCGAGCTTTCTTCAATTTGTCTTCTGCGCTAGTGGCGCTGATAATGAAAGTCTTCCAATCCTTAAACTTACTTTCGCCCATCCAGAGGCTGATCGTGGGAAGCAGCCTCTTTTGGCAAATTTTAATTAAGGAGGAATCAGGGTTACCGGAAGGCAACTTTATCGCGGTCTGGCGAAACCGCTCGATGTTTTTCTTGTCAGCTCCTTTTCTCCCTGGACAACGTCCATGAGGGTGGACATTGTCATGTCTTGTCCTACTTCATAGAACCTCTCCAGGAACACACGATTGAAGCTGGCAAAGGAATGGATGCAGTTGTCCGACAAGTTGCGGTAACAGTCGAAGGCGACCCCCTCCAGTGCACCGATGAACAACCGCGTAAGGATGGTGTCGTCATGAGGCAGATGGTCGGTTGTGACTTCGAAGTAGGTGATGTACCAGCTTGCAGATGTCTTCCCATCATATGGATTGATGTTGAATGGTTTATATCTTGGTGGAAAGGGAACATCTCTCCACGCAGCAGGATATGGTTGTTGTATCCTGAGGTCTTGGCAGTTTTTTCGGGCGTGGAACATGGCCCGGAGCTCCTGGACCTCTCTTCTTGCCTCCCTGGCCTCATCTGCAGTGGTGGAAGCCGATATTTCAGGAGGATTATCACCCGGGTTTGGTACGGCTGAGTTTGAGTCCGTATTGGCCGCGGGTCCCATGTTTGTTTAGCCAAGTGTTCTTCCTTGCAGAGTTGGGAGGGCCGCTTTGATTTTGTCCACAGATTTGACCAAGGTAAGAAGTATGGCCTCCAGGGTGTTGATGCGTTGGCGATCATTGGAACCGTCTTAGTTGCTATCCGTCATGAACACCGTCCTCACGTGATGAGAGATGGAAGGAACGGTAGAGGATGTGCCCTCTGAGTCATACCCTTGTACAGAGAAATCGTCAGGGTATGTGGGAATGTTCTTCTCTGGTTCGGATTCAGAAGGAGTGGTATCCCCAGCTTCAGAGCTTGCCTCGTCTTAAGAGTTGTGGACGTCCTCAAGGACATCGGGATCTGCTGCATCTGTTGGATGAACCGTTTCTCCTGGACTATCTTCTTGGAACACCGGGTTGTCGTAGATATTTGGGGAAGTGCTACCCCCGGCTCCAATGCCTCCAAGTACGGCAGATTTAGTCTTTGAGCGGGTACCTTGGTAAACTCCTCCTGTAACGGTGGTAGACAACCGTTTAGAAGAGAGTTTCTTGGTTACGCCGGTTGAGATTTTCAGACTGGAGACATTTGTTTTCTTTCCTCTCCCGCTGCCAGGAATCTTCAGAGCAGAATTACAGGAGGCGAGGAGAATCGTCTCGTCTTCTGAGCTTGGGTGTTGCAGCCGTTGGAAGACGGACCGCCGGTCTTCTTGTACTACCGCCTTGTTGCAACAGCAGTTGACAATGACTTGGGTGCATTGATGTCCCTAACAGGACTCTTTGCACACCAAATCTTCGTCTCTTTCCTTGCGTTTGTGAAGAATCACGTTGCACAAGTCACCCATTTTGTGGGCCCGGGAGTTCTGAGCACATGAGTGTGTTGGCATCCTGCCTGCTCCCTGATGTGGGGTAGTATGAGTACTTGCCCTGCTCATTGTTGGGATATTCTTGATAATTATCCCGTTCGTTGGCCGCCGGGGGCTGGACACGGGTAGTTCTGTACAACTTTCCTTCAGGGGCCCGTGTAATAGTAAGCGGGACGTCCTGATAGTCAGAAGTTGGGACGGCCGACTGAGCTCAACGAGCCTGCATTGACCGAGACTTCTTCCCTCTAGCACCTGAGAGCGCATGGTAGGAAGAGTCTATAGAGGTTGGCACATGAGAGCATCTGGGGTCAGGATTATCACGACCCGCACACTAGAGTAAGGGCACGAGACGTGGATACGTCCAACCTACGCCGCAGTGTCGGCGGTAGAACGCTGTCCTAGGTCACAATATCTAACAATTTAAAGTTAAACAGTTTATACTACCTGAATGGGGGTGACATAGCAGTAAATAAACTCAATCACAACTAAGGAAGAAGAAAGCACAATATGATATAGAACTCAAAGAAATACAGGTGATCAGAAAGTCTAAGATAACATCTCAGCAAATGTCCAGAAATACATGTCTAAGCTACTGAATATGAAAGAATATATACATCTCAGATCTCAAGACAGAAAATAAAGTCTAACTACTAGTCTCAAGACAACTTAAGTAAGATAAGCCTAACTAAGCTAGTCTAGGCAGTAAGGGTAATGTCCTCAGCTAGAGCTGGGTCCTCCTGAGAGTCCAGCTCACATATGTCATCTAGGGCTGCCCCGTAGAAGGTATCCACACATGCCTCCTCCTCGTCCTCTGTAATATTTCAACAGGTCCAGTCTGGACAGAGCACAATACATCTCAACAGTTCATAGCAGGTTAGAAAATATAAACATACATTAGAGTAAGATACAAGAAACTGAAAAGAAGTACATGATGTAAAAGGAGAGAACTGTATGTAAATAGCTATTGTATATAGAGAACTAATAGTGGCTAGTGATGTAGAGTACAGGATAGTACATGTGAACAGAACAGATTTGTACATGATCTACACTAAAGAGTTTCACATGATCTACACTACTATGGAATTGTTCACATGACTACACTCCCCCGTTTTTTCCAATCAATACACAAGGATCTAAGCAGGTTATGTTATTGTACATGATATCACATGGAGGCCCATGAAAGGGTGCACATGATAGTATACATGAAGGCTCCATGAACATAAGAGTACATGATTCACAGGAGTGTACATGTATGGTGAAAGCACAGGAGTACATGATGAAAGTGAAACACACATGACACAATGTACCCGATGCTCCCGAGGGGGATAACATCGCATGAAGAGATCCATATAGTACTAATCCGTGATAATGTCGTGACAGTATCAAGTAAGGTAATCTAAAGCAGGAATATAATTCTAAGCAGGATATAAAATGATCAGAGAATGTACTCGCCTGGTATCTGAGTGTCCGGATGAAATGTACTGTCCGAGGAGAGATGTCTGGCTCCTAATCAGAACATCACAAGTCACAACAAGTCTAAAATGATAACAAGATGCAATTTAATGCATTCTAAATGAATCTAGGTCAATCTAGGCCAAAGTCAACTCTTGGTCAACTCTGGTCAGCCCTATAAGTCAAACTAGGTCAACTATGGTCAAACTAGGTCTAATAAGTCTAAATTAGGTCAACTAGTCATTCTAGGTCTAACTAGTCTATACTAGTTTAAACAAGGCTAAACTAGCTAACACATACCATTACAAGGCTATACAAACCTATCAAGTCTATACTAGTCTATTCTAACCATTACACTACTTCACAAAGCATTCATAGACTATATTCCTAGGCTAATACACACACATATTATCATATATATGATACATACATATATGTTCTACATATATACATAACACATTGTATACATATATAGATATACATACATATATATATTACATACATATACATATTCATTTATAATATTTACATACATATGTATATAGAGAGTGAGGGCAGGTGTGTGTGGATAAACATTTGTGTGTGTGAGAGGAGAGAGTGATGTGGGAGTGCACAGAAACTGAAATCAGTGTACAGTTCAGGAATATAGGCAATGTGCCACAGGAAAACAATGTACTGATGTGCTAGGGTGTACTTGTAAGTGAAGGAAAGGAAACCATTTTATACATTCTGTAACGCCCCAGTCCCAAAATACTTAGGACTAGGTACGTATCCATGCTAGCTGCATACATACGAAGTATACTCCAATAGATGGAAACTCGTATGTATACATAAGCTGTAAAATACAGTAGAACCATAATAACTAAATCTCATCCAATAGATAAATAAATGATATAAAACAACTTTAATTTGTCATGTATACAATCGTTGGACGGAGACAGTCTACTACCAACTATCTCAAATAAATGTACAAGTGATCGATAAAATAATGAGACGAACCAAGCGCAATCGTCTTCGAAAGAATGGAGAAGATCACGGCCTTGGCTAGAACACCTCCAAAATCATAGAAGCGCACACCTGGAGAGATAACCAGGTCCTCAGAGGGACGTAACAAGATACACAAAGAACATGCCATAATAAACTGAATATATAATATGTCACAAACCGAAATAAGTGACAAGACGACAATAAGGTAATCTAACCGTACTACAGTGTTTATGCAGTTAAGAACAAACCTCCAACGCATGGGCACTCTGGCTCAGTAGCAGTAATCTCAGATATGGCCCATCAGGATACCAGGGACCTCAAAGCATAACATTCATCGAATGTCAGTGGCCAGCAGTAAATCAGTATCAAGATCCAGGATCGTATCTCCTGCGGAGATAACCGACAATAGGGAAGTGCATACTTGGCCCATACGTCAAGGAACTGTTCTTCCCACCCAATGCCTAACAGAGTCACATCCATGTCTTATAAACCTCTACTTTCTGCTAAGTCTCCTAACATGCCTCTATTAGCAATTAGCCCTATCGCATGCGCATGGGGGATCAGCCCACACACAAGAACCTCTACATGCTACTCATCTCACACATCCTCGTGGTACAACTGTGTCAAGGTATATGCGATACACTTCAGACGGTAGTCTCTTAATTCTAAGTCCATATGCAGTCAAAGGATAATAACAAAGTATATCTAATATCACTAAGCAGACAGTAAATCAGGAACGGTAAGAACTGGAAATAAATGAACAGCGATATATAATAAAATGCAAACTGAATATAAACAATATAATGGCAAGGTATATTGCCTGAGGTTATATGCAAAAGGGAATAATCCAGTAGCTCGAACAGACAAATGAACGAAGCAAGAAAAGCCAAATCCCGCAGATGACTCTGAATGCTGCAACAAATATCACGAACGAGTTTGGAATAAAAGATATACCTAGAAAATACCTGTCCAAAAGTTAAATTTTGGAAGAGGGACAAAATCGTAATTTTGGGTCAAAACGATGTCCGTCGTTGGACCCGCTTTGCACCGAAATGCATGCCAATATCTATGGTCTTTAAAGTCGTCAAACTATTTGTCTACATAATTGTTTTGATGAGACGAACCCAACGGTATGTCCAATTTTGGATTCCGGTGGACTGTGCACAAAATCGTCCGTTGAGTAGGATTGTGGGCCCACAAAATAGCGTCCCGATCAACGATCTCAGAATCGGACCAAACTTGGCTCACAGGACCAGAAAAATATTTCGAGTTCAATGGCGCAAGTTTCATCGCGATATGATGAGTGTGCACAAAGTTGTGACTTAATTTGCAAAGGGTCGATACGGGGTATCTAGACGGATACGCACTAATTTTGTCGCGCACATGCAACGAAATCGGTTCCGTCAGTTCCCACATGTCGACAACATCCATACGCGCCTTTTGATGCGTATAGTGCGCGACCACGTCGCTCGGTTTTGTCGGGGCGCACGCCGTATCGGGTGTTTTTCCACTTTTGTAAATAGAATTTACAATTTTTCGTGAAACATTAACAACGTGTAACTTTCTACATACTAGATAAAAAGTGAATCAAAAAGGTGCGTTACAATCTCGGTTAGGTTGTCTTTGACTGTCTTCAATTAGATTTTACAAAAACCTATTGTACAGAAGGAAAAGTGGCCGACAAGTTGGTGTTTCAAAATAGTTTTTAATATTTCAGAAAAGTGGTTTTTCTCCAACTTCGTCTCGATTTTTCGAGCAAGATGGATAGCCATGTCAAAATCCACCTAGGCGATCTCGAAGAGGGTCATGTGGGCTTTCTATACGAATTTACGGAATCAAAAATGAACAAGAACTAAGAGAGAAATCGCACGGTAAAGTTAGATACCTTGATTTTAATTTATGTCGATGTTGTTGTCGTTGTTTCCGTTGCCGTTGTCGCGGGGTGCTGCTGTGCTCGCGGACAGCATGCCGAAGAGAGGGTAGGAGGAAGGACGGTAGAAGAAGAAGGAGGAAATTTTTTAGGGTTTACTTTGATAGGTGTATTATCGAAAGAGGGAAGGATGGAAGAGTAGCATTAAAATAGGTTAAGTGCATATATAAAAGGGTCAACCCCCCCCCCCCCTTCCTAGTTGCATCTGTTGCTGCTCCATAAGGTGGGCGCGCATATGCTACATGCTGCTGTTGCTTATTCTTTTGTTTTTGGGTTGGGGTGGTCGGGTGGGGCAGACCACCATTTTCTCTTTTTTTTCCTTTCTAAATCTTATCTTTTTCTTTCTAATCTTTTTAAATATATAACTCTATATATATATATATATATGTATATGTATATATCACCATAATCTATTAAAATCCAATAACAATTTAAATGACACATATCCAATATTTAATTTATTTAAGCATATATATATATATATATATATATATATATATATATATATATATATATATATATAAAATATATATATATATATATATATATATATATATATATATATATATAAATTTAATTCACAATAAATCAACGATAAAATAATAATGTCTTAATAGAATAGACATGTTTATTAAATATCCATAAAAATAAATTTAATAACAATAAATAAAAAATCGTCCCAGTGGGTGAACAAATACCGCATACACTTATCCGGGTCCAGATAAATCTACAATCTTGTAAATATATTATTAACTAAAAATACCAATAATTGTACATATAATTAAACAATTAAATATTGTGCATGAAATTCTAAAATAATTTAGAATATATTTTACGTACATAAAATATGTCTACATGGCCACCTTGGTCCCATCCTATGCCTACATGGGATTAACTTTGGTTCGGGCCCGGTTCGGGCCGAATTGGACAAACCTGGTCATCTAAAAATCAATATATAAAATAATATTTAATTTAAAATAATTTACATGAGTCCATTCACAACCCGGTCTGATTTTCCTAATTTGGTCATCACCATGGCTAGGCTTCCCCCGATATGATTGGTACACTTGTCAAGACATACTACTACATCTTCCGGCCCAAAATTTATGGTAGTCTCGTGTTCCAAAATTCAACAATGGTTAAGGTCATTTCTAATAATAATAAATTTATTTATAATTTGCATAAATTACTTTTTAAGTCTAGTAAAAATAATAAAAATAATAATAATAAAAATATGGGGTTTACATCCTACCCAATATACAAGAATTTCGTCCTCGAAATTTAGGATTAATATGGTAGATAGGGTTAAGGTATAGGAAGAGTTCGTCAATACCAAATTACAATTAAATTTTGGAGGAGGCGATAAAACGTCGTTCAATACCACCATGCAATAAAAAATTATGGAGTCGATATATAAAAAAATATATCATGGTTATGGAATTCAAATAAGTATTGCTAGTGAAGGTAATAAAATTTTGAATATCCAAGTTTAGAGAATGATAAGGAATTGAGTAGACCAAAGAGAATAAATTAGACATTCTGGAGAAATGGTTCCTTGAGAGAAAACTGGATACTCATCTGGGTTGAGGGTTTGATTAAGTGATGATTAGAATCACTCTCGAGTGCTCAAGAATAATTGGGAGGGCACGATAACAATTCTAGGTTTGAGGAATAAGGAGTAGTTAATGGCGAGGATACTACCACATGAACCGGTCTGTAGCTATCTAAATTTGTGTATAAATAACTGATAGGGCAACCAGAGATGATACCTTGAGTCCATCTTAGCAAGTACAGTACCTTGTCTTTCCAAAATAAGTAAGAGACAATAACAACAAAGGTTTCGAAGACGGTGTTATATATTGAGTACGAATTACGGGGTCCATAGGCGGCAAAAATAATTTCAAAAAGAATTGCCAAGGCTGTCGCGGATGAGACTCTATGGCAAGTTTAACTATGTCTCCATCCGCATAGAATAAGATATGATAAGCGAACCAGAGTGCAATAGGTTGATCAGACCATCATGCACCGGTTCTGATTAGACAATATGTTAGTGGGTGCACCCAATAAAATATGTCATGGTCAAGCTCGAAAAGAATAAGCTTGCAAAAACTAAAGCTAATTTAGCAGCATGAGATTGTCAAAATATGAGTAATGGAGGTAATGATGAAGGAAATTAAATAGTCCATGGTCTTTTAAAATCAAGGCTCGCCCGAAGTGTGGGCCTATACAGTTGTCCTAGTTTTCCTCACTTACGGTTTGGTAGACTAGATAAGGTAGGGTTCTCTGAATTTATAGTCGTAGTGAACTTACCAATGTGGTTCACAAGGAAAAAGGTTTATTAGGTAGTGAGGTATTCTACCCAACTTACAAGAGTTAAACTAATAGTATCATGGGACAATGGGTTAAGCAATAAAGATAAAGTACAAATTTAAGCATTTAAGAAATTTAGTAGAATACAATCACATACCGGGTTGAAAGAATTAGGTCGATGTTGAATCCCTATCCGTGGTCGAAAATATATCGGTATCATGGTAAAGATTATAGTTTAGCCATTTTGATCAAAATGTCATATCATGAAAATAGTGTACAAGGAGACGTGTTCTAATGGGACATGATATATCTACATGAAGGTAGAATTGTCTAGGTCTCACATATAAAATTTGTTGGAAGGAAAAGTCTAGTGTTGTGCTCCAAATATCCAAGTCACGGTAGGGGATGCCAGAAGATCAAAAATAGAAAGTGGGAGTTCACGAGGTGATAATTAATGCACAAAAATAAAGAAGATCAAGTTAAGTATGAAATAAAATTAATTAAAGAATCCAGTAAAAATAATTTAGGAACACCATTTCGGAGAGAAGATAGTCTCCTAGATGGATACAGTTAAGGAGCCGTTAACTCATTATTCAAATTGCAAATGGGTTAGAAGGTCGCAATTTAAAAGATCTAGAATTGAAGGAAGGTTGAGTAAGTCATGGTGGAAATACAGTCACATAGCTGGGTAGATGACTAACAACACTTGTGTATATACTACTATCATGGTCATGGGTGACATGGCAATTAGTGTGGAACACTCAGTAGGGTTATCTTGGGGCCTACCATTAAAATTTAACTCAAGTTTCCTCCAAAAGTTTCAAAATTAAACTTTCAAAAATAAACCACCAAAATTTGTATTCACTCTAAGCCGTTCAAATTCATCATAAAAATTTAAATCACTCTCATAAATCTCAAAGCAAAATTTTATCACGTTACTACTAACCTTTTCCAAAATTAACGTTTAAATTCAACTATTTAACTCAAGAGTTCATAATTTACGAATCCATAAAAATTTCACAATCAACCAAAAATTTAACACTCTAAAATTTTTAAATAACTCATAATAAAACTCTTAGCATATTAAAAGCAATCTAAAAAATTAAGCTCAATGCTCTCATCAATTTTAACATCTATTCATGCTAAGTTATTCCAACAAAATCACAACTTTTAAATGTTAACTTCCTTTAATCAATCAAAATAACTTTCCATCATATCCTTCGAAATTCTCCCAAAAAATTTAATATTAGCAATCCCACATTAAACTAAATTTTCAAATAATCTTATCAGTCAAAACCTTTTATTTATTTTTTTACCAAAAATCTAAATAGATTTTTAATCCTCAATCATAGGACACAATTTAAAATAAAAAATTTCAAAAGTCGTTTTCATAACTTTCAAATATTTTAAACCAAAAATTCACCGTCATTACTTCTACTTAAACTTCAAAATTTACTAAACACAAATTCGCAAGTTGTACAACTCAAATTTAAATAATTTCTATGGCCATTTTTAAAAGCTAAGATCATTTTCAAACCAAATTTATAACTGTTCAAAGGTGTATAACTATAATACAATAAATCATAAACAAAAAAATCAGATAAATTTTATATTTGTTCAAAGATGTATATCTAACACCAAAAACTCATAAATATCACAACTCGAAAAGCAAATCAATTTTATACTTGTGCAAGGATGTATAACTATAATCCAATAAATCATAAATATCAAATCTTGAAAATCAATCAATTTCTTAAACCAAGTATAAAATTCTATAACTCCTCTGGTGTTTACTATTTAGAAATCTCAAGGTTAAAACTTTCCGTGGCAATATCCTACTTTGTAAATTACTAATCATTAATTCACACAAAAAGCCTTTTTAACTCAATTAGAGTCTTGAATGTATTCCAATTGCCAATATAACCATTCTAGCCATGTGTTTCACCTATGAGCATATACTAGTGTAGTCATCTTCCTAATTGACACTAAGCACGATAATAAGAATCAACGGTAGAAAGGAATCAAGCAAGATGTAATTCAAGGAAGTCGAACGAGAATCCAGAATTTGAAGCCAAGGAAAGAGGTCAAGCTGTATGGATGAGATTCCTAGATTCTAATCCTATGTTGCAGGTTCACATCGGTATAGTAACGTAACTGAAGTGACAAACTTGACCTGCATGGGCCACCACAAAAACATATAACGCCCCAGTCCCAAAATACTTAGGACTAGGTACGTATCCATACCAGCTGCATACTGTCACGCCCCAGAACCAAAATACTGTTGAGCGGGGGCAGACATAGCCAGCTACGTATATGAAATGGATTCCATCTCGCTATACGGTCACGGCTGTCTAGATACATGAGGGTTTACTACAAGCCAACAGTCTCCTATGGTCATGAATAAGCCTAGTGTCTCAATCACAAGCAAGTAAGTAAATGTTACAAGATGTATGGTCATTAAATATATAATAGTAAGGCGTCCCAAACATTACATATTCAGTCGATCATGAAGCTAGTCGTTACAAAATGTTAGGACTAGCAAGAGTTTAGTCATACATGATCAACCCTAGGATCTGTCAATCATGTTTCAGCCCGTAGGCAGACAGTAAGTAAAGTACAACCGAGCTAACAGGTGCTCGTCGGCTAAACGCCTCAAAAGAATATTTTTACAATAGAGGGGGAGATCAAAATAAACCCACTCGTTGCCAGGGTTCCGTCTAGTGGCCACCATCTGGCTGGAACGTCGGTAGATCCTTTGGAGCTGCTCCAAATCTGGCCACACAAAACCAGCTGGGTCAGACCCCAGAAAGAGCAAGTGCCACAATGGAAGTTTTACTTAGGAACTAAAACCAGCAATCAGCACAAGAGTATAAATAAGGTAAAAACTGAAAATAAAGAAAATACCTCAGGATGATATACGACGAGATAACCATGGAACTATTCATATAATCAGGTTACAACCCGTAAACCAAACAAGGACCGGGGTTGTAATCCTTTGTCTGAATAGAACTTAGATTCTCACCATTTATCGATAAAATACATACAGGCATTCCGGTCTTGCAGTAACATGGAACAAGATCAGGACAAGACTAGACAGGTTAGACTCCATCCAATCATTTCACGGCCAAGAAAGAATTATGGCTTAATACTTTAAATAACTAGGGTTGTCACAAGCCTAATTACTAACAAGATGCAGTGAGATTATTCCACAGCCACAAGTGTAATGCCTGTTGTCCGTATTACGTATTTAGAATACGTGTACGTATTTTATCTTGTATTGCTTAATTCCTGGCTTAGCTTTTCCTTCTTGGCTCGGTTTATTCTTGGCCCAGGGTTGGCTTGGTTCGGTTGGGATTGTTTTTGGTTCATCATGAACATGGGTGAACCCCCTACCTACCACCACCTTTAGTATTTATTACCTATTCTTCCTTCTCTCTTCATTACTCTCCTTCTTCCCTCCATTAATTCTTCACCTACCAAGAGAGTGAGGTCTAGGCAAGTGCAATTTGCTTCATAAAAGAACTCTAATTTTATTGCTTCATTCTCTTCTTTACAGCATTTTAACTTACGTTAGAACTTGGCATTTTTACTTTCCATGGCTAGATTCTTCAAGATCTAAGTTTACTTTATTTTCGGATTTCTTGGGTTTTGATCTACTTAATCCTGTTATTTCTGAGTTTTTAGGGTTCTATGTCGTAGAGAATCTCGTTCTACCCCATTTTGACCTATGGAAGTTTAGATTTGGGCTCCGGATGATAGAGTTATGCAGCTTGGAAGCCATGGCTTATGGTGTACTTCTTCTCGGAAATTTGGAGAAGAAGCACAGTCCCGAGCCGCATGGTGTACTTGACCGTATGAACATTCATGCGGCAAGTCAGTTCCAACCGTATGCACTATTGTCTTGACTTGACCGTGTGACAAGTTCATGCGGCAAGTATTCTCCGGCCGCATGGGACCCAGTCAGTTCAGCCGCATAGGACTGAGGACCTTATCCTGCCGCATCAGCTTATCTTGGCCGCATGAGTTGGACCCAGCCGCATGTGTATAGCCTTGACGAGCCGCATGAACCAGACTCACCCGTTGGCCACATGAGTCCTATATCCGCCAGCCGCATGAGATCCTGAACCTTATAAGCCGCAATGAACTCCCCCCCCCCCCCCCCCCGTCAGCCGCATAAGCAATCACCTTGACCCAGCCGCATGGGGCTCGACTTGGTTGAGCCGCATGGACTCATTTTCGCCAGCCGCAGGAGTACCCTTGCCCTCCTAGCCGCATGTGTCTTGCCCTTCTCTTGGCCGCATGAGTTCGATTTATTCCAGCCGCATGAGAATCCCTCTCCTGCGAGCCGCATGGGTCCTTTGTTCCCCCGACCCGCGTGAATCTCTCCCCAGCCGCATGAACCCGACTCCTTCCCTAGCCGCATAAGATCCATCCTGGCCGCATGTGCCTTAGCCGTATGGCTCTTCTATACTCCTGTATATTGATATTTATTAGATATTTTACGTCTATTTTATTTTCTTACGCCTTTTGTCATGAACTTGATAATCACGAATTTACTTGATATGTTTGGACATGATAATTGAGCCTGACATGACAGTGACCCGTAGTGGTGCCCTCCTGACATGACTAACCTGACATGATAGTGGCCCGCCGTGGCGCACTCCTGACAATGTACACTTGGCATAATAACCTGACATGATATATCTTGATAAGCCATTGCGACGGCTACCTGACATGACATGACCTGTATAAATAACATGGACACTGTGGACGATTGTGCTTATACAAATAATCCAGTCATGTCTTGCATCATGACTAGGAGGGGACTCCTGAGTACCATGGTCAGGAGTACCCATTGAAATGGACTAAGGTTAATAACTAGATTAATATACTAGTCATAAAGAGATCTCCCAGCTACAGGCAATCCCGTTACTTGGGCACGCCTTGGGATCTGTAGCCTGTCGTCGAGTAGGGCACATTTCTAGCACACAGTCATGTGTTGCACCCTTCAAGCTACCTAAGGGTGAATTCGTTTCCTGGACGATGTACCCACCTGAATTCAACTCTAATCTTTCAACCCGGGTAACCTGGATGGTCTGCAGGGCTTGTGGCTGTGGAAGATTCTTACTGCATCTTGCTAGTAACTAGGCCTGTGATAACCCTAGTTAGTTAAAGTATCAAGGCGTAATTCTTGCTTGGCCGTGAATGATTGGATGGAGTCTAACCAGTCTAGTCTTGTCCTGATCACTGCATGACCTGAATGCCTGTATTTATTTTATCGATAAATGGATGAGAGTTCCAAGTTCTGTTCAGACGAAGGGTTACAACCCCGGTGCTTGTTTGGTTTATGGGTTGTAACCTGGTTATCTGAATAGCTCCATGGTTATCTCGTCGTATATCATCCTGATGTATTTTCTTTATTTCCAGTTCTTACTTTATTTATATTCTTGTGCTGATTGCGGGTTTAGTTCCTAAGTGAAGCCTCCTTTGTGGCACTTGCTCTTTCTGGTATCTGACCCAGCTGGTTTTGTGTGGCCAAATTTCGGAGCAGCTCCAGAGGATCTACCGACCTTCCAGCCATATGGTGGCCACTAGACGGAACCCTGGCAACGAGTGGGTTTATTTTGATCTCCCCCTCTATTGTAAAAATATTCTTTTGAGGCGTTTAGCCGACGAGCACCTGTTAGCTCGGTTGTACTTTACTTACTGTCTGCCTACGGGCTGAAACATGATTGACAGATCCTAGGGTTGATCATGTATGACTAAACTCTTGCTAGTCCTAACATTTTGTAACGACTAGCTTCATGATCGACTGAATATGTAATGTTTGGGACGCCTTACTATTATATATTTAATGACCATACATCTTGTAACATTTACTTACTTGCTTGTGATTGAGACACTAGGCTTATTCATGACCATAGGAGACTGTTGGCTTCTAGTAAACCCTCATGTATCTAGACAGCCGTGACCGTATAGCGAGATGAATTCTATTTCATATACGTAGCTGGCTATGTCTGCTCCCGCTCTCCAGTATTCTGGTTCTGGGGCGTGACAACAAGCCCAGACCATCCAGGTTACCCGGGTTGAAAGATTAGGGTTGAATTCAGGTGGATACATCCAGGAAACGCATGTACCCTTAGGTAGCTTGAAGGGTGCAACACATGACAGTGTGCTAGAAATGTGCCCTACTCGACGGCAGGCTACAGATCCCAAGGCACGTCCAGGTAACGGGATTGCTTGTAGCAGGGAGATCTCTTTATGACTAATGTATTAATCTAGTTATTTAGCCTTAGTCCATTTCAGTAGGTACTCCTGACCGTGGTACTCAGGAGTCCTTGTCCTAGGCAAAATACAAAACAGGACTGGTTTTTTGTACAAGCACAATCGCCCACGGTGTCCAGCTAATTTATACAAGTCATGTCATGTCATGGAGCCGTCGCAACAGCTTATCAAGATATATCATGTCAGGTTATCATGTCAAGTGTACTTTGTCAAAAGTGCGCCACGGCGGGCCACTATCATGTCAGGTTATCATGTCAAGTGTGCACCACTATGGGTCACTGTCATGTCATGCTCAATTATCATTTCCAAACATATTAAATGAATTCATGATTATCAAGTTCATGACAAAAGGCGTAAGGATATAAAATGGGCATAAAATATATAATAAAATATCAATACACAGGGCTATAGGAGAGCCATGCGGCTAAGGCATATGCGGCCAGGGATGATCTCATGCGGCTGGGAAGAGAACAGTCCATGCGGCTGAATAGGGTCAGGCGCATGCGGCTGAGGGGGAGCAGAGTATATGCGGCTGTGTTGAGATGAAGGTCCATGCGGCTGAGGGAGAAGGGATTTTCATGCGGCTGATGGGGGCCCGGGTTCATGCGGCTCGATGTGGAGGGCGCACATGCGGCTGGGTTGATGTGATTGCTTATGCGGCTGGGGTGACGGCGCATATGCGGTTTAAGAGTTGGTTCCCAGCCCTGCGGCTAAGTCCATATAGACTCATGCGGTCGGGTCATCATGCGGCTAAGTGGGGAGAGAATTTCATGCGGCTGGAAGTGCAAGGGTCGTCATGCGGCAGAGAGCGACTTGCCGCATGAAATGTTCATGCGGCCAAGTACTGCCATGCGCCAGGAAACTGTTCTTCTTCTCCAATTTCCGAGAAGAAGAACACCATGAGCCCATGCCTTCCAAGCTTCATAAAACTTTCATCCAGAGTCCAAATCCGAACTTCCATAGGTCAAAATGGGGTAGAACAAAATTCTCTACAACATGGAACCTTAAAAAAATCTCGGAAATAACAAGATTAAGTAGATCAAAACCCAAAAATTCGAAAATAACATAAACTTAGATCTACAAGAATCTGGCCATGGAAAGTAAAAATGCCAAGTACTAAATTAAGTTAAAAAGCTATAAGGAAGAGAATAAAGCAATAAAATTGGAGTTCCTCCATGAAGCAAGTTGCACTTGCCTAGACCTCTCTCTTCCTCTCTCTGGTAGGTGAAGAATTAATGGAGGAAAGAAAAGAGTAATGAAGAGAGAAGGAAGTGGGGATTAATAAATGGTAGTGGTGGTAGGTAGGGGGTTCACCCTTGGTTCATAATGAACCAATAGCAATCCCAAACCGAACCAAGCCAACCCGAACCAAGAATAACCAAGCCATGAAGGAAGTGCTAAGCTAGGAATCATGCAATACAAGGTAAAACACGTACACGTATTCCAAGAATATGAATACGAACACAGATATTACACATACATACGAAGTATACTCCAATATATGGAAACTCGTATGTATAAATAAGCTGTAAAATACAGTAGAACCATAATAACTAAATCTCATCCACTAGATAAATAAATGATATAAAAGCAACTTTGAATTTGTCATGTATACAATCGTTGGACGGAGACAAAGTCCACTACCAACTATCTCAAATAAAATGTACAAGAAGTGATTGATAAAATAATGAGATGAACCAAGCCCAATCGTCTTCGAAAGAATGGAGAAGATCACGGCCTTGGCTAGAACACATATAAAATCATAGAAGCGTACACCTGGAGAGATAACCAGGTCCTCAGAGGGACGTAACAGATATACAAAGAACATGCCATAATAAACTGAATATATAATATGTCACAAACCGAAATAAGTGACAAGACGACAATAAGGTAATCTAACCGTACTACAGTATTTATGCAGTTAAGAACAAACCTCCAACGGATGGGCACTCTGACTCAGTAGCAGTAATCTCAGGTATGGCCCATCAGGATACCAGGGACCTCAAAGCATAACATTCATCGAATGTCAGAGGCCAGCAGTAAATCAGTATCAGGATCCAGGACCGTATCTCCCGCGGAGATACCGGCAATAGAAAAGTACATACTTGACCCATACGTCAAGGAACTGTTCTTCCCACCCAATGCCTAACAGAGTCACAACCATGTCTCATAAACCTCTACTAACTGCTAAGTCTCCTTACATGCCTCTATTAGCAATTAGCCCTATCGCATGCGCATGGGGGATCAGCCCCACACAAGAACCTCAACATGCTACTCATCTTACACATCCACGTAGTACAACTGTGCCAAGGTATATGCGATACACTACAGACGGTAGTCTCTTAATTCTAAGTCTATATGCAGTCAAAGGATAATAACAAAGTATATCTAATATCACTGAGCAGACAGTAAATCAAAAACGGTAAGAACTGGAAATGAACAGTGATATGTTATAAAATGCAAACTGAATATAAACAGTATAATGGCAAGGTATCTTGCCTGAGGTTATGTGCAAAAGAGAATAATACAGTAGCTCGAACAGACAAATAAACGAAGCAAGAAAAGCCAAATCCCGCAGATGACTCCGGATGCTGCAACAAACATCACGAACGAGTTTGGAATAAAATATACCTAGAAAACGCCTGTCCAAAAGTTAAATTCTGGAACATGGGCAAAATTATAATTTGGGTCAAAACGATATCCGCCGTTGGACCCGTTTTGCACCAAAATGCGTGCCACTATCTACAGTCTCTAAAGTCGTCAAACTACATGTCTATAGAATTGTTTTGATGAGACGAACCCAACGGTATGTCCAATTTTGGATTCCGGTGGGCTGTGCACAAAATCGCCCGTTGAGTGGGATTGTGGGCCCGCCAAAATAGCATCCCGATCAACGGTCTTAGAATCGGACCAAACTTGGCTCACAGGACCAGAAAAATATTTCGAGTCCAATGGCGCAAGTTTCATCGCGATATGATGATGTGCACAAAGTTGTGACTTAATTTGCAAAGGGTCGATACGGGGTATCTCGACGGATACGCACTAATTTCGTCGCGCACATGCAACGAAATCGGGATCCGTCAGTTCCCACATGTCGACAACATCCATACGCGTCTTTCGATGCATATAGTGTGCGACCATGTTGCCCGTTTTGTCGGGGCGCACGCCGTATCGGGTGTTTTTTCCACTTTTTGAAAACAGAATTTATAATTTTTCGTGAAACTTTAACAACGTGTAACTTTCTTCATACTAGATGACAAGTGAATCCAAAAGGTGCGTTACAATCTCGGTTAGGTTTTCTTTGACTGTCTTTAATTAGTTTTTACAAAAACCTATTGTACAGAAGGAAAAGTGGCCGACAAGTTGGTGTTTTAAAACAGTTTTTAATATTTCAGAAAAGTGGTTTTTCTCTAACTTCATCTCGATTTTTCGAGCAAGATGGATGGCCATGTCAAAATCCACCTAGGGGATCTCAAAGAGGGTCATGTGGGCTTTCTATACAAATTTACGGAATAAAAAACGAACAAGAACTAAGAGAGAAATCGCACGGTAAAGTTAGATACCTTGATTTTAATTTCTGTCGATGTTGTTGTCGTTGTTTCCGTTACCGTTGTCGCGGGATGCTGCTGTGCTCGCGGACAGCATACCGGAGAGAGGGTAGAAGGAATGAGGGTGGAAGAAGAAGGAGAAAATTTTTTAGGGTTTACTTTGATAGGTGTATTATCGAAAGAGGGAAGGATGGAAGAGTAGCCTTAAAAATAGGTTAAGTGCATATATAAAAGGGTCGGCCCCCCTTTCCTAGTTGCATCTGCTGCTGCTCCATAAGGTGGGCGCGCATATGCTACATGCTGCTGTTGCTTATTCTTTGTTTTTGGGTTGGGGTGGTCGGGTGGGGCCGACCACCCTTTTCTCTTATTTTTTTTATTTTTTTTCTTCTAAATCTTATCTTTTTCTTTCTAATCTTTTTAAATATATATAACTCTATATATATCTATATGTATATATCACCATAATCTATTAAAATCCAATAACAATTTAAATGACACATATCCAATATTTAATTTATTTAAGCATATATATATATATATATATATATAATATATATAATAATATATATATATATATATATATATATATATATATATATATATATATAATATTTATATAAAATATATATATATATATATTTATATTTATTATATTTATATAATATATATATATATATATCTATATATATATATATATATATATATATATATATATATATATAATATATATATAATTCAATTCACAATAATCAACGATAAAATAATAATGTCTTAATAGAATAGACATGTTTATTAAATATTCATAACAATAAATTTAATAACAATAAATAAAAATCGTCCCAGTGGGTGAACCAATCCGCATACCCTTATCCGGTCCAGATAAATCTACAATCTTGTAAATATATTATTTACTAAAAATACCAATAATTGTACATATATTAAACAATTAAAATTGTGCATGAAATTCTAAAATAATTTAGAATATATTTTTACGTACATAAAATATGTCCACATGGCCACTTGGTCACATCCTATGCCTACATGGGCTTAACTTTGGTTCGGGCCCAGTTCGGGCTGAATTGGACAAAACCTGGTCATCTAAAAATCAATATATGAAATAATATTTAATTTAAAATAATTTACATGAGTCCATTCACAACCCGGTCTGATTTTTCTAATTTGGTCATCACCATGGCTAGGCTTCCCCCGGCATAATTACACTTGTCAAGACACACTACTACATCTTTCGGCCCAAAATTCATCGTAGTCTCGTGTTCCAAAATTCAACAATGGCTAAGATCATTTCTAGTAATAACAAAAAAATTTATAATTTGCATAAATTACTTTTTAAGTCTAATAAAAATAATAAAAATAATGATAATAAAAATAGGGGGGTTTTACACATTCACAACAGTCCCAGATATGACAGTTCCGCCCCAAACATTCACAACCTCATTTTAAAATCAATTCACAACCAAACACCCAAATTTGACCTATAGTTAGATTACATATAGAAAAACCATATTAGAGACTAAAACCAACATTTTACATCAGTTAAACAGGTCAAAAAGACTGCCCAAGTTCAGTTTTAAAATTTGGAATTAACAGTGAATAATTAAGTATCAGAATTTAGGGTAAATGAGAATTAACACATAAAAACAAACCAAAATACGAAATTATAGGTTGGTAATTCAAATATAGGGTGTACATGTGTAATTGTAAGTGTCTCGTGTCCGCCATAGCCGGACACGGTGTGTCCACACAATAAAACCCAAAACAGTGCACAGGACACTGCACAGCAGTGCACTGTCTCGTGCACAAGTGCACGCGTGTCGTGCACTCGACACAGTACAAACCAACCCTCGTGTTCACCAACCTAGGTTCACCTAGGATAGGTCTACCCACGTGTCACCCTGTTTCGTGTCCAGGTGCATCGTGTCCAGAGTTATCAACCCGTGTCAGTGGCCAAATGTGCGCGTGTGCGTGTGTGTGTAAAACCAATGCAATAGCGATTCCTCTCTCGATACGCCACGTGGTCATCTGAAACTTGACACGTGGCATGTCAGTCAGTGCCCCGTGGTGTGTGTCGAGTTTCACGTGTCCTGGTTACGTGTTGTGTCCGATACAGTCCCCGAGTAGCAGAAAAGATGTACGGTGTAGAAATACATGGGTTTCGGGTCCTATTGCGTGTCCGACACACACTAAAACATGCTCAGTCAATTGGAAACCTATAAACAAGACCTAGATCTAATTTTCCATTCAAACATAATTTGAAAATCCAAACGAAACGCCCTATGGGGCATTTCATCAAACACCTATAGGAAGGGACTGATACGTGTCCATTTAGGACATGAAATGGACACAAAACCTAGGTCTAGGCATACCTACTGTTAGGGTAGACCTAGGGCTGTCCAAACGTGCAAAGAAACTGGAATTTTAATGGTGTTTATAAAGATTTACCAATTGGTGTCAAAATACAAGAAAAGCTTCCAATAGAGGGGTTTCTCCTTGCTAGCAAACTTCTTCAAATTGCTCACAAACTGAGATTGAACACCACAAACAGTAAGTATACTAAAATTAGGATCTAATGCAATTGATTTGAGGGAAAAAGGAGATAAAATGGAATTTCTATGGATTTATGAAGATGGAGACTCATCTCTTTCCAAAACTTGTAAACTTCTAAGGAGGCTAGCCCTAATTTCTAGGAGACTATTTATAGGAGGATTCCTAATGCTAGGTTGGCCGACCAAGTGAGTTAGTCTAGGGTTTGGTTGGCTAATGGATAATGGGTTGGCTTAGTCATTAATCAATGGTTCAAATCACAAGTCATGACTTGTGACCAAAGCTTTCTATTCTAATCTCTATTTCCTAATTGATTCTAATAATTAGAATATGGTTAACTTAAATTAACCTAGGGTCTCATAATCTAACCAAGTCCAACTCAACTAGGGTTAGCTTCTAGGTTAGCCTACCAAGTCAAAGCTAGTCAAAGTCAACCTAGTCAACCTTCATTCAAACAATTCCAAAATAAATCCTAAAAATTCCCACAAATTCAAATAAATTCTAATAAATTTAAATAACCCAAAAAATGACAAAAATATCCTCAAACTAGAAATGTGGTAGTGACAAATCTATCCTCCTTAAAAGAATTTTGTCCTCAAAATTGAAAGGCAAAATACAACTGATGAGAAGGATAGGAAGTATACCTCACGGTCCAAAAAGATATGGGTATCGCTCGCGCATCTCATCCTCATGCTCCCAGGTAGACTCTCCTAGAGAATGATACCTCCATGCAACACGTACCAAGGGTATCACCTGGTTCCTCAGTACCTTCTCCCGTCGATCCAGAATCTCTACTGGCTGCTCTGGATAGCTGAGAGAAGGTCCAACCTCAATCTCCGAATGATCGAGCACATGGCTAGGATCAGCCACGTACCATCTCAACTGTGATACATGGAATATATTATGGACCCCCACTAATGCAGGTAGCAAGTCTAGCCTGTATGCCACGTTACCGACTCTCCGCTGATGACGAAGGGCCGATGAAGCGTGGGCTAAGCTTTCCGCCTCCACCAAAACGTATCGTACCACGAGTCGGAGATATCCTCAAGAAAACCTGGTCTCCAACCTAATCACAATAAAGGTCTTAATTAATTATGATAAACAACATGATCAAAATCATAAACAACAAACCTAAAACTAATCCTACTCTAATCTGTACCTCAAAACCTAACGGCCTACGGTGGCTATCGCCCAGTGCCGATGTCTGTCCTATGCCACGCAAAGTCTGTCCCTGATGAGCTTCACCTTCTCGGCTGCGTCAACAACCATCTCTGGCCCAAGTAAAGCTCGCTCACCAATATCATCCCAAGATAAGGGTGTACGACACCTACGCCCGTACAGAGCCTCGAAAGGTGACATCTCAATACTGGCCTGGAAACTGTGTTGTAAGCAAACTCTACAAAATGTAGATGATCCTCCCAGAAATGTCCAAAGTCCAAGACGTACGTCCGCAGGATATCCTCAAGTGTCTGAATAGTCCTCTCTGACTGTCCGTCCGTCTGGGGGTGGTATGCAGTACTAAACTTGAGCTGAGTACCCAAGCTAATCTGCAGACTCCTCCAGAAATAGGAAGTAAAGCGACTATCCCAATCTGAGATGATGCTGACCGGAACCCCGTGAATCCTGACTATCTGCCGCATATACATCTCCGCAAGCCTCTCTGTAGACGTACCCACCTTGAATGGCAAGAAGTGGGCCAATTTGGTTAACCTGTCAACGATGACCCAAATCGCGTCTTTCCCTCCTGGTGTACGCGTCAGTCCAGATACGAAATCCATAGTGATATACTCCCATTTTCACTCGGGAATGGGCAGCGGCTGTAACAATCCACCGGGCCTCTGCCTCTCTGCCTTGACCTGATGACAGACCAAGAACCTAGCCACGAAGCGAGCCACCTCTTACTTCATCCCGGACCATCGAACATGCTCCCTCAGGTCTCGGTATATCTTGATGGCACCCGGGTGTATAGAGTACTGAGATCTGTGGGCCTCCTGAAAACCTGCTCCCTGAGCTCTCCGCTGGGCACACATAACCCGGAACCGTGCCACAAGGCACCATCCTCTACGAGAGAATACTCGCCCTCCAGCAATCCTGCTCGAACCTGCTCTTGGAGACACCGCAGAGCAATGTCCTCAAACTGTGCCGACTTGATCCTCTCTACCAAGTCTGACTGAATCTGTATGCCCCACATCTACATCTGTACTCCGGGCATGATTACCCTCAATCCCTAGGATCTCCAAATCAGCAAGCAAGTGACGGTCCATGGTCAAACACATGACTGTCGGATACCTACTCAAGGCATCGGCAACCACGTTGGCCTTCCCTGGGTGATACTGAAGTAGGATGTCAAAGTCCTTCATCAACTCTAGCCATCTGTGCTGCCTCATGTTCAACTCCTTCTGAGTGAACACATACTTTAAGCTCTTGTGATCTGTAAAAATCTCCACCCTCTCCCCATACAGATAGTGCTTCCACAACTTCAGAGCAAATATCACCGCTGCCAGCTCCAGGTCGTGGGTAGGGTAGTTCTTCTCATGGGGACGCAATTGTCTGGAAGCATAGGCAATCACCTTTCCATGCTGCTGCAATACACAACCCAGCCCCTTTCCTGAAGCATCACAATAAATAGTGAATCTACCTGATCCTGAAGGTAATATCAGAATCGGAGCTGTCGTAAGCCGCTTCTTCAACTCAACAAAAGCTGCCTGACACTCCTCTGACCAAACGAACTCAGCATCCTTCCGGGTCAACCGAGTGAACGGCTCTACAACCCGGGAGAAATCCTGCACAAATCTCCGATAATGTCCTGCCAGCCCTAGGAAACTCCTAATCTCTGTAACTGAAGTCGGCGCTGCCCATGCCTCAACTGCTATGATCTTCTTGGGGTCAACTGAGATACCATCTCTAGTCACCACATGCCCTAAGAAGTCTACCCGGTCCAAGAAGAACTCACACTTAGAGAGCTTCCCGTAAAGCTGCTCCTTCCTGAGAGTCTCCAGCACGATCCTCAAATGCTCCTCGTGCTCCTCCTCAGTCTTAGAATATACCAAGATGTTGTCAATGAACACCACCACAAACTGATCCAGGTACTGGGGGAACACCTTGTTCATTAGGTTCATAAATACTGTTGGTACATTGGTTAGCCCAAACGGCATAACCAAAAACTCAAACTGCCCGTACCGCGTCCTGAAAGAGGTCTTAGGAATATCCTCCCCCTTTACCTTCACCTGGTGATATCCCGACCTCAGATCAATCTTGGAAAATACCCGTGCTCCGCTCAACTGGTCAAAAAGATCATCGATCCGCGGCAGTGGGTATTTGTTCTTGATCGTGAGGTTATTGAGTGCCCTATAGTCAATACACATCTGTACTGACCCATCCTTCTTCGGCACAAACAACACTGGTGCACCCCATGGCAAAGAACTCAAACGGATGAAGCCCTTGTCCTGCAACTCGTCCACCTGCTTCTTCAGCTCCACCAACTCACTATTGTTCACCCGATAGACATGCTGAGAGATGGGTTCCGCTCCTGGAACCAAGTCTATCGAGAACTCAATGTCTCTATCTGGTGGCAATCCCGGCAACTCCTCTTCGAAAACATCCATATACTCTGCTATCAAGGGGTGTGGAATCGCTTGCTCCTCAACCGAGACTCCGTAGAAGACTCCGCTGCTCTACTCCGTCTGACGTCTGGAGTACTCGAACACTGGCTCCCCCGGTGCTCTGAAGAGAACTCTACCCCCTCTACAATCAATGCTGGCGTGGTGCCTGCTCAACCAATCCATACCGAGTACTATATCGTAGTTCAGTAATGGCATTACAAGCAGGCTCACCTCCAACTCACGGCCTCCCAAAACTACACTCCCACCCGTACAAACATCACTCACGAGGATAATGCCACCCCCGGTCGTGATCTTGTAAGTCCTAGGCAACGATTCAGCTATGATACCGTGTCTAATCGCAAAAGATACTGATATGAAGCTATGCGAAGCACCGGAATTGAATAATACAAAAGCTGGTCTGGAGTCGAGAAGAACCGAACCTGCGATCAGCTCTCCGATGGCCTCCGCATCCTCTGCTGCCATGGCGAATCCTCGCCCCTGCTGGCCTCCCCTTGCCTGCTGGTGCTGGACGATCCTCTGCTGCTGTGTCGACAGGGCTGGTCCCCTCTGCTGGCCTGCTGGAGCCCTGGCTCCTCCTCCATGAGCTGCTCGTCCCCCAGACCTAGCACAATCCCTCAGCTGGTCATCTGCCGCTCTGCAAAGAAGGCACCTCCCGAGCCTCTTCCTGCACTTGTGCCATCTATGCCCTGGCTTCTTGCAGAATGTGCAACTGACTGTCTGCTGCCTGGGTGCCTGATGCTGAAAATGCTGCTGGTGAACTGGCCTCTGCTGGATCGGCTGCGGCTGGAACTGCCGCGGCTGCTGGTGATTGATATGAGGCCTATTGCCCTGGCCTCCGCTATTACTGTCCCCGACTGGGTCTCGCCCCCTCTTGAGCCTAAGCTCAAGATCATCCTCTGCCGATAAGGCTCCCGTCAAGATCTCCTCGAAAGTGGCATCCATGTTGCCCTTGGTCAAGGACTTGACCTCCTTGAGCAGACCCTTCCAGAACCTCTGGGCCTTCACTCGCTCAAGCCCTTTACAAATCTGCCGAGGCGGCCAAACTCCCCAGCGTACTCCTCCACTGACAGGCTCCCCTGAACTAGGCTCTCGAACTGCGACTCTAAGGCTCCGAGCGCTGAATCTGGAAAGAAATTATTCTTGAAGAAGCCCTTGAACTCCTCCCAAGTCTGCCCAGCTACCCCTACCCTGGGTCTGACTGATACCAGGTGCGAGAAAGATCTCGCATCCGGCTAGCTGCTACCTCAATCTGGAGATCTGCCGGTATCCGGGCCAGGCGAAAGTGTCACGACCCGCACCCTAGAGTTGGGGCACGAGACGTGGGTACGTCCAGCCTACGCCGCAGTGTCGGCGGTAGAACGCTGTCCTAGGTCACAACATCTAGCAATATAAAGCTTAAACAGTTTATACTCCCCGAATGGGGGTGACATAATAAAGTAGACTCAATCAAATCTAAGGAAGAAGAAGCACGATATGATATAAACTCAAAGAAAACAGATGATAACATAGCTGATAGATAGATAAATAAAACTGCTGAAATGAAAGAAAATCCTAAGTACATCAGAAAGTCTAAGTGTCTAAGATAACACAAATCCTAGATCCCAAGTATCAATAAGTACAATCATCCATGAAATACTGAAATAAAAGCATCCTAGTCTAAGGGTGTGTCATCCACAACTAGTGGGGCCTGCTGATGGTCCAGGTCCAACATCTCATCTAAGGTGGCACCGTAATAGGTATCCACCAGCCTCCTCCTCGTCCTCTGTAATATTTTCAACAGGTCCAGTAAGGACAGGAGCGAGCACAATACATCTCAACAGATCATAGCAGGTTAGAAAATATAGACATACAGTAGAGTAAGATATAGGAAACTGAAAGAAGCATAGAATGTAAACAGAGGAAACTGTAATGGAAATATATACTGTAAATAGAGAGCTAACTGTGGCTAGTGAGTCAGAGTACAATATAAACATGTGAATGGCATAGGAGATTCTGGGAACTATACTATGGAGTGATTCTGGGAACTACACTACTTGGATATTATTCACATGTTTACTTCTACTCCCCCCTACCCCCAATCAATATACAAGGATCCAGCCAGGTTATGTTATGATTCCATGTGAAGGCCCACAAGGGGTGATACATGGATAGCCCATAAATGGGTGATTCTGGGAATGCCCACAATGGGGTGATTCGGGGAATGCCCATAAAAATGGTGATTCTGGGAAGACTCTGTGATCATGAGAGTACATGTCACAAGTAATCGAAGAATCGTGAAGCATAGTGATACACCATGTAAGTGAAACGTATAGAACATATAGTATACGATGCTCCCTGAGGGGATAACATCTCAAGAATGGATCCATATAGTACTAATCCGTGTTACCGACGTGACAGTGTCAAGTAAAGTAATCTAAAGCAGAAAAATAATTCTAACAGGATAAGAAATGATCAGAGAATGTACTCGCCTGGCTGAGTGTCCAACTAAAAAGTACTGTCCGAGGAGTGGTGTCTGGCTCCTATTAGAACAGCACAAGTCACAACAAGTCCGAAATGATAAAATGAAGCTCTACCATGCATTCTACATGAATCTAGGTCAAACTAGGCCAAAGTCAACTCTTGGTCAACTCTGGTCAACCCTAGAAGTCAAACTAGGTCAACTATGGTCAAACTAGGTCAAACAAGTCCACACTGTAGGAACAAAATAGTAAAGCGTAATACTCTAGAGGGGGGGAATAGAGTTGGCAGCGAAATAATGCTAATTAAAAATGTTAGCAGCACAATCACAGAATATTAATCAAAACTGAAATAAAGTAAAGACAGAGTTAAGAGAGCAAACGCAAAGACAGCGATGTATACTGGTATCCCTCTGTTGAGGACTAATCCAGTCGGTAGAACTCTTGCTACCAGTTGAATCCACTATTGGAAAAACTGCAAGTTTTCTTACGAAGTCCTTGCAACTTCTACAACGCGAGCTTTGATACGAAGAACTCGTCCAACTTCAAATGTGAAGAGGTATTCTTCAATCAAGCCTTCTGATTACAATCTCTCAGAAACTTCTAGACCGTACCGCACTGGCAAATTGACTAGAGGATTGTAACTGGCTTGGGATCTGAAATTGAAAGCTCTAGAAAACTCTTTGGAAGACTGAAAGCTTTAGATAGAGAGAAGATTGAAAGTGAATGAGTGAGTTGAAATGATCGAAATCCTTCTCTATTTATAGGAGTTCCAAAGGCAGACTTCTGACAGAATTCGGACAGAACTCTTTGAGCAAATCTCGGTCAAATCTGCAACTGCAGGAGGACCAAGTTCTAAGGATTCAAATCACAACGGCCACTAACCGAACTCTGGCCGAACTTGGTCCGAGTTCTGTCAGGGTTAAGTCAGGGTTTAGTTAGGGTATTGAAAAAGCTTTTGGGTGATTTTTGAAAACCTTTTTGAAAACCTTTTTGTAAACCTTTTTGAGTGGTCATTTTAAAAACATTTTGAACTCATTTAAGGGTAGCCTATTTGCCAGTACGACTCGGTGTACAACATATTCCTAGACTCAAATAAAATGAAAATATATTGCATAAGGAATTACAGACTCGAATAGGCAAACAGATCTTCGGTCTTGAATTCAGTGGATAGCCAATCTTGATTATGTCCAAGAATCCGAGATGTCCCGACTAGCTTTGTATATCCAGACAGAGTTTATTCAATTATTAAAATCAGGTTTGACCATATGACCAAATGGGCCAACAATCTCTCCCATTTTGATAATTGACAAACTATGAATGATATAACATTAAGCTTGTTCAAAAATATCAAAAAGTAGAAGTAGAATTGTTCATCCTGTATTCTCAAAAAAAGTTAGATCTTTAATTTTCTCCCCCTTTGTCACTTAGCAAAATAATTGCAAAAGATAAAGCTCCCCCGCAATCAAGTGCATAAGTAACAAATAGTGAGAAAACTAATAAAAATAAGGCATAATACTAGAGAAATATCGCAGGCATGTATAAAATCATCACAGGCATGTAATTTCACAGGCAGTTATAAGAATGAAGCAATATTAGAAATAGTGCTATCATAAACTGAAACTGAAACATAATGCTGAAATAAACTGAATGCCATAAACTAAGGCATAATAAACATGTCCATGAAAGAAAAGAGTACTAAAGCATACTAAAAAATGCTAATAAAAAGTACTGATAACAACTTGGAATGTCGGAGCATTTCCAAGTGTACAATAAAATATCACTCAAAATCAGATAGTCACATCTCCTCATCATCATCATTAGCAGCTCGACCAGCATGTCCTGAAGGACCAGCTCCAGATGTACCAGCACCAGAAGGATGTGGAGGGCGCCAGCATAGAGCTCACCAACATAATTACGATGTGGAGCACGGTCAGGACGGTACCAATCATAGGCGTTACCGGGCTGGAAGTAGGCATGAACAGCCTCATCCTCACAGCGGTAACCAGAGAAAGCTGGATCTCTAGGGATGGAATCGACTGAATGACCAGTCTGGGCGAAACGAAGATCAGCTAAGGAGTTTACAAGCGCCTGATAATGGGTGACGTCGCGGAACTCACGCTCGCGAGCCTTGTCCGTCATCGAGACGTACAAAGCAGATAAATGCTGATGTATGCCCTCAAATGTCATGGCATACTGATGAGGTGGTGGAGGAGGTGCAGTAGGAGGAGCAAGAGGTGGAGCTGTAGCAGTCATGCTACGACGAGATAACTGAAGAAACTTGGGCTCAGGGTCCTGAGTACAAGTCGACAGATCGATATCGAAGCGCTGAAAGATGCGTGGGAGAATCATCGCGTAAGGGAGATTTCTATCTCTTACACCAACGACCCATCATCTGAATCATGGTCTTAGGGGCAGAAAATGGAATCCCCTTAAGAATGTGGTACATGGCGGACAGCTCAAGAGAAGTCACATCATCCTTTGAAGTGGATTTTGGAAGGATAGTGGAATAGATGATATGATGCAATTCATAGTTAAACAAGTTCAGGTTGTTAGCCTTGAACTTTCCAGAGTGTACTCTATCAGGTGCACAGAGTTCCGCTTTGAAACTTGCGAGTGTCGTGCCTTCGGGGAAATCAAATTCAGTGATATCGACTAGCGGTTCACCTTCGTTAGGGATACCCAGGATCTTCGCTAAGAGGTTATCATCGAAATTGATATCAATACCTCCAACACGAGTGCTCACATCAAAAGTGTCTAATATGAGATTGCAATAAAATAATCTAATGGCATTAGTTGCTATAGGGAAGCATATTTAAAACAAAAAGATGTAGCCCTAATGCCTCAAAGAAAAGACGGTGGTCAGGAATACAGTCCATTTGACTGGAGCACCTGTGCATATGGATCTCATGGAGAAGTCTCCATACCATAGTAGGGCTTGGTCTAGGGTTTGAAAGAAAAACCCGTCGAACGTACCGTCGCTCGTTTGGACCGGCGAGAAGAGGGAATCCGTATGCGGATGCGAAGATGACCCTTCCTCTCTAGGAGTCGTCTTCTTCCTCTTAATGGATTGAATTTGGGTACCATTTGTGCAAATTGAAATAAAAATGCACTTATTGAAAAGTGGAGAAAGATGGAGTTATACCTCCCGAAATCAAAGTATGTCGAAGAGAACGACGAACTCCGCACGAATCCAAATTTTGGATGGATTTCACCACTTGGATTGGAAGAAAGAGGATGGTGAAAAGCTAGGGTTCGGGGCTCCTTCAAGGCTGCTGCTGCTGTTATGAATGGTTTGGAAGCAATGAAGAAGAAGGGCTTCTCGGGTTCTGTATATATAACCAGATACCCTCAACCGAACTCGGGCCGAATTCGGTCAGAGCTCTGGCCGAATTCGCCTAAGGTTCTATAAAGTTGATTTTTGCCATTCTTTTTTATTGTATCATTTCAATATTTCATTCAAAGATTAGTTATTTAGCCTTCAATTACATAATTAATATTATTTTATGAATTAAATGTCGTTACACAGCAACTGTCTCAGATTAGCTGTAGGAGTAGTATCCCAGCTGGCGGAGGTTCACCGGGGAACTCTTAAGTACCGCTTCGCTTCAACCGTAGTTGTGGTGACAGACAGACTTTATTGGCTTGTCTCTTAAACAGTTTTTGCATAATGATTATAATCATAAAACAAAATTAATTAATATTATTGACGTCCAAAATTCCTAATTCTCTACGTAAATAATTGAAACGATCTTCCGCTAGAGGTTTAGTGAAGATGTCAGCTAGTTGATTTTCAGTATCTATGTACACAAGGTTTATATCTCCATTTTGATGATGATCTCTAAGAAAATGATGTCGAATCTCGATATGTTTAGTACGAGAGTGACATACTGGATTCTTAGTCAAATTAATAGTGCTCATGTTATCACAGAAAATGGGAATATGTGTGTCCAATAAATCATAGTCTTCTAGGGTTTGTTTCATCCACAAAATCTAAGCACAACAACGTCCTACGGCGATGTACTCAGCCTCTGTTGTTGATAGGGCTACAGAATTTTGCTTTTTACTAAACCATGAGACTAAAGCCTTGCCTAAGAAATGACAAGTGCCGCTGGTACTTTTTCTATCAACTTTGCATCCAGCAAAATCTGCATCCGAATAACCAATAAGGTCAAAGGACTTAGTTTTGGGATACCACAAGCCAACAGAAGAAGTGCCCTTAAGGTATCGAAAGATACGCTTAACTACGGACAGATGTGATTCCTTTGGGTTAGCTTAAAAACGTGCACACAGGCAAACACTAAACATTATATCTGGACGACTAGCAGTTAAATAAAGTAAACTACCAATCATACCTCGATACTTACGTGTGTCGACTGGCTTACCTTGTTCATCTGAATCAAGCTTTGTTGAAGTTGCCATTGGAGTGCCAATAGGTTTGACATTGTCCAGATCAAACTTCTTTAACAAGTCTTTTGTGTACTTGGCTTGATTTATGAACGTCCCATTATCAGTTTGTTTGATTTGCAGTCCGAGAAAGAATTTCAGCTCTCCCATCATGCTCATCTCAAACTCATTCTGCATACACTTAGAAAATTCTTGACACAGAGATTCATCAGTAGATCCAAATATATATCATCATAAGATTTAAATTAAAAGAAGTTTGCTATTAAAAGATTTAATAAACAGTGTAGTATCAACCTTGCCTTTTGAAAAGCCGTTGTCAAGTAGAAAAGAACTTAGACGATCATACCGAGCACGAGGTGCTTGTTTTAAACCGTATAAGGCTTTCTTCAACTTAAAACATGATCAGGGTTTATAAATCCGTAAAACCTGGAGGTTGTGCTACAAAACTTCTTCTTTTATAAAACCATTTAAAAAAGCACTCTTGACATCCATTTGAAATAGTTTGAAATCATGAAAACATGCAAATGCACATAACATACGAATGGATTCTAATCTCGCAACTGGGCATAAGTCTCATCGTAGTCGATACCTTCTTCTTGATTGTATCCTTGAGCTACGAGTCGAGCCTTATTACGAGTCACTAAACCATTCTCATTAAGTTTATTTCGGAATACCCAACGGGTGCCAATGACCGGATAATCAATAGGCCTGGGAACAAGTTCCCAAACTTGATTTCGTTCAAATTGGTTTAATTCCTCTTGTATAGCATCTATCCAAAAACTATCACTACATGCTTCATCAATAGTTTTGGGTTTTAGCTATGAAATAAATGCAACACTAGAAACAATATCTCTACAGGATGTACGAGTACTTACTCCTTTGGTAATATCACCAATTACCAAATCTTTTGGATGATCAGCAGTAAATTTCAACCTTTTTGGAAGATTCTGAAGATAGCTGGTTCCTGTATCTTCTCTAAGAGGTTCAGCTAGTGCAGAGCTTGGTTGAGGTTCAGCTGATGTTGAGCTTGGTACAGTTGGATCTTTGTCATTGTCATCGACGTCCTGATTTAGTTCATCAAAGGTGACGTTGATTGACTCTTCGATGATCATGGTACGTTTGTTGAAGACTCTGTATCCTTTGCTCTTGGCCGCATAACCTAAAAATATACCTTCATCGGCCTTTTCATCAAATTTTCCCAAATTGTCTTTTGTATTAAGAATAAAACATTTACAGCCAATATTCTAAAGTATGAAACTGAAGGAATTCTATCAAACCATAACTCAAATGGAGTCTTCTTCGATTTGGGTCGAATTAGAACTCTATTGAGAACAAAGCAAGCTGTATTGACAGCTTCAGCCCAGAAATATTTGGGTAGACTAAACTGATTTAACATCACTCTGGCCATTTCGGTTAGAGTTCTGTTCTTACGTTCCACAACTCTATTTTGTTGTGGAGTCCTAGGGCAGGAGAACTCGTGTTAAAACCGTGTATGTCACAAAATTGCTCAAAATCAGTATTCTCGAATTGCCTCCATGATCGCTTCTTATGCGAGTGATCATGTAACCTTTTTCATTCTGTACTTTCTTGCAAAAGGAGACAAATTCGGATAATACATCATTCTTGTGTGTCAAGAAATATACCACGTGTATCTAGAGAAATCATCTACAATTACGAAAGCATAAAGTTTACCTCCGAGGCTAGCAACTCTGCTAGGACCAAATAAGTCCATATGAAGCAATTGTAGAGGTCTAGTAGTACATACTACTGCGTTTACTGATTTGAATGTGGATCTGGTAGCTTTGTTCCTTTCACATTGACTGCATACCGATCCTTCTTGAATATAATGTCCGGTAAATCGCATACTAGCTTCTTTGTGGATAATCTTGATATTGTATCCATATTAGCGTGACCGAGTCTCATATGCCATAGATGACTCTCATCACTCTTGGCCATTAAGCATCTACCTGAAATGTTAGTTTCTTCTAACAAATAGAAAACATATATTGTCTTCCCTGATACCTTCAAAGATAGTACTACCAGTTGAGCTATCAACTATAGTACATTTGTCTTTGCCAAAGTTGATGCCATAACCATGATCAGCTAGATGACTTATACTGAGTAGATTATGTTTCAACTCGGTAACCAGACCATCCTTAATCACCGGATAGGGAACTTACCAACATCACCGATACAATAATATACCCTTTCAAGTTATTACCGAAGGAGACATAGCCTTCCTTCTTTTTCTTCGATAATGTTGCAAATAGGGTAGCGTTACCGGTCTTATGCCGTGAGCAACCGCTGTCGAGGATCCATTTGCTTCTAGCATGTAAGGGTGTTCCACCTACAAAACAGTTTACAGATGAAACTTTTGGTACCCATTTCTTGTAGGGTCCTAATTGTTAGCTTTAGGTATCCAAGCATAAATTTAAATCAACAAGCTTTCTCATTCTACATGCAAAAAATGACCAATGAGGCCACAATAATGACATTGTGCATGTCGAGTGTTGAAAGCTGAGTGGTGTGTATGGTTGGTAGGTTTATGTTTTCTAGTATAGAAGAAAGCATACCTATAATCTTGTTTGGGCTTAACCTTTTGGGGTAAAGGTTTTATATGGTTAGGTCTGACAGTGTTTGGCTTGGGAATGTTCCAATTTTTGGTAAGTGACACTATTAGGGAAGGAAGCAGCAGCTCAGGCTGTTTTCCGAACCTAATTTCCAATCTTTTGGAAGTGTCATACAACTTAGTATAATCAGAAGTGAGTGATTCCATTCTGATTTGTGCACATTGAAGACTTTTCTTCTCTATAGAAAGTTCTTCCTTGAGTTGGTCAATAATTTTGTCTTTCTCTTCAGATGACTTGGTAGTCTCGTGTAATAAGAGCTTTATAGAAGAAAGATCACCAGACTCACTAACATTATTTCTAAACCTCAGCTAGTAGGTCGGTAAGTCTACCTATTTCACCTTTGTACTCTTTGAGTACCTTCTTAGAGGTCTGATACTTGCTACGCAGTTTCCTGTAATCAGTCATCAGGTCACTGAAGGCATCTCCTAATTGCTCAAAGGTGAAGTCATCATAAGTATCAACTACAGGTTCAGTAGGTACCTGATCGGATGCCACAAAGCATACGTTTGCAGCGTCTTCTGATTGTTCGTCTTCTGAGTCGCTAGCTTCACTTTCATGCCATATGCTGGTGTTGGCATATTTCCGTGATGTTGATCTCTTCAGGTTCCCTTTTTCATACCTGTTGCTCTTCTTCTTGATGATGAGTTTGTGGGATAATCCTTCTTCTGTGTCCCTTCTTCTTGCAACCATAGCAAACAGCATCTTCTTGATACCAGTTGTTGCTGTTGTTCTCTTTGACTCTCTTCTTATATCTCATGAATCTTTTGAACTTCCTTGCTAGGAGTGCTTGATCTTCAGCGTCAGATCCACTGCTGTCTGAGTCACCTTCGGCAGCTTTTCTGTGCTGAGCCTTGAGAGCGATCGTTTTCTCATTTGGTGCAGGCTCTTCAAAATCTTGTAGCTCCAGTTCATGAGTGAGTAGTTTACCCATGAGTACTTCGAGGGACATAGTTATGAGGTCGTTCCCTTTAATGATTGCAGTAGCTTTTGGAATCCAGTTCTTGGTGAGAGCTCGCAGGAGTTTGTGAATCTTTTCATGGTTACTGTAATCTTTGCCTAGGGAGGACAAAGGATTTACAATATCCAAGAACCTCTCGAACATTTGTGTAACTGTTTCGTTGGCTTCATCTTGAACGCCTCGTACTCTTGAGTAAGTCTACTGACTTCAGATTCCTTGACTTGAGTCGTGCCTTCATGTGTGACTTCAAGTAGCTTCCATACTTCATTAGCCGTTGTGCAGATAGACACCCTGTTAAATTCAGTTCTATCTAAAGCACAAAAAGAGCATTAATGGCACTGTGTCAAGACTGGCCCTTTTTTTCTTCCTCTGTATATCTGCTATGGGGTTTTTCAACTAAAACTCCATCAACATTTATACGAGGTGGCTTTTGATAGCCATCAAGAACAATGGACTATAAATCAAAGTCAAGAGATTTCAAGAAGAAACTCATCCATGTTTTTCTAATATGTATATTTGTACCATCAAACAGTGGGGGTCTGTTTGTGGCCTGGCCTTCACTTGTGAATTTCACAGTTGCCATGTGTTGTGCTGTGATCTATATAACAGTTAATTAAATGAATAAATAATTACACTGTTACCTTTGCTTTACCTGTAACATCCGCTCTGATACCAATTGTAGGAACGAATAGTAAAGCGTAATACTCTGGAGGGGAGGTGAATAGAGTTGGCAGCGGAATAATGCTAATTAAAATGTTAGCAGCACAATCACAGAATATTAATCAAAACTAAAATAAAGTAAAGACAGAGTTAAGAGAGCAAACGCAAAGACAGCGATGTATACTGGTATCCCTCTGTTGAGGACTAATCCGTCGGTAGAACTCTTGCTACCAGTTGAATCCTATTGGAAAAACCGTAAGTTTTCTTACGAAGTCCTTGCAACTTCTACAACGCGAGCTTTGATACGAAGAACTCGTCCAACTTCAAATGTGAAGAGGTATTCTTCAATCAAGCCTTCTGATTACAATCTCTCAGAAACTTCTAGACCGTACCGCACTGGCAAATTGACTATAGGATTGTAACTGGCTTGGGATCTGAAATTGAAAGCTCTAGAAAACTCTTTGGAAGACTGAAAGCTTTAGATAGAGAGAAGATTGAAAGTGAATGAGTGAGTTGAAATGATCAAATCCTTCTCTATTTATAGGATTCCAAAGGCAGACTTCTGACAGAATTCGGGCAGAATTCGGACAGAACTCTTTGAGCAAATCTTGGTCAAATCCGCAACTGCAGGAGGACCAAGTTCTACGGATTCAAAATCACAACGGCCACTAACCGAACTCTGGCCGAACTCTGGCCGAACTCGGTCCGAGTTCTGTCAGGGTTAAGTCATGGGGTTTAGTTAGGGTTTTGAAAAAGCTTTTGGGTGATTTTTGAAAACCTTTTTGAAAACCTTTTTGTAAACCTTTTTGAGAGGTCATTTTAAAAACATTTTGAACTCATTTAAGGGTAGCCTATTTGCCAGTACGACTCGGTGTACAACATATTCCTAGACTCAAATAATAAAAAATACATTGCATAAGGAATTACAGACTCGAGTAGGCAAATAGATCTTCGGTCTTGAATTCAGTGGATAGCCAATCTTGATCATGTCCAAGAATCCGAGATGTCCCGACTAGCTTTGTATATCCAGACAGAGTTTATTCAATTATTAAAATCAAGTTTGACCATATGACCAAATGGCCAACACACACTAGGTCAAACTAGTCTACACAAGCCTAATCTAGACTTACTAGCTAAGCAAACTCAACCATAGGCCATAGCTAATAGACTAGGCCATGGGCCAATAGGCAAAACCATATCATTCTATATCTAAACAACACATATGTAAACATACCATACAAGTTAATATAGGGTACTTAATATATATATATAGGCTCATAATCATCTACTAGGTACATACATACAAGGACATATATATAGATATATATATATATAATTATATATCTATATATATATTATTATTATATATTTTTTTTTATATATATATATATATATATATATAATTGATACACCATGCAAGTTATATGATATAACACAACATTTAAACCTATAGGCTTTAGTGTATACTACCTATACTACCATATATGTCAAAACATAAGAGTATATACAAAGCATAGAGAGGGAGGCACTCATGTGCTCATGTGTCTGTGTGTGTGTAACAGTGTGTGCTAAGTGAGGATGTGTGTGCAACATGTGTGTGTGAATGACTTGTGTGGGTGTGTGACAGTGGAGTGAGGCAAAACAGTGAGGAAGAGAACATGTGTGTGTGGACTGTTACAAAGTGACAGTGTTAGGTTGTAGACTGAAACTTGTGTGTGACAGTAAAACATGGCCAATCAATATACCTACTGCTATCAGTTCCTACCCACCAAAAACCTGTTCAAAAAATGAATTAAAGGAAAACCAAAACTCAGTAACCAACCTACTGTTACTGTCCAGAACAATCCCACACATCAAACCTTAATGCAACCCAATACAAAACCAAATAAAACCAAATCAGATTTACAACAGTCATTTAAAAACCCAGGCAGGTCTCAGATCATGTTAAACTTAGGTTCAAGGTTAAATATCAGTTCAAAAATCCACCACAACACACAAAACTATTTAGGACAGCCCCTCCATCACAAATCCAGATTTTGAATCAAATCTGCATCAAAACTAACCAAGTTTCCTCATACCATTAGATATCATGTAGGTGTACCTATTAGGATTTTAAACTACACTAATTAACAGCATACCCTGGTTAAAATTGATGAGCAAACATCGAGATTAAAACTGGGATTTAGAACAGTTAATAAAGCTGATAATGGGCATTCGGATACATTTGGGAAATACAAATTAATCAACAATTACAAACTAAAATACCAATAGATAGGTTGGTACAGTATAACCACATTACACACATGTCACACAAGTGGTTTGTGTCCACCAAAGTGGACACAAACGTGTCCAGTACAATTAAACCCAAAATCGGGTAAACTGGGTACACACACCGGACAGCGTCGTACGGGTGTGCACGCGTGTCGTGCACCCGACACAGGCTATCTCAGGCCTCGTGCTCATGTCCTCAACTAGACTAGGTATAGATGCTCGTATCTAAGTGCCTGAAACGTGTCCTCGTGTCGTCGTGTCCATGAACCAAAGCCGTATCGGTGGCTAAGTGCACACTGTGCACAGAACAGTGGATTCTCCGTGCACGACCAATATCTCCCAATCCAGACCACAAAATCTCGTAAAACATGGGGAGAGTGACGACCGACAGTACCCCAATGTACCCACGAAACTTTGTGTTAAGACACGGCGTGTCGTGTCCTGAGGGACCCCGAGTAGCAGGGGATCCCCCAAGCCGCGCGCGAGGCCGTGTGCACGCGTGTCCAAACGACACGACACAAGCACAAAATCAACTCAGAGCTACAGAAATGGATAAGCGACACCAAAACATGATTTTTCATTCAAACAAAAATAAAAAATAACACGAAAAGTTTCACTGTGGCATTTCCACAAACATTGAATGGTGCACTGATACGTGTCCTGTTAGGACACAAAACACGAAAACTTAGGGTTTCCTATCCCTACTGTTAGGTTAGGTCTAGGGCTCCCTAATGATGCAAAAACTTCAGGATTCTATGGTGAAAATAAGTTACCTCTTTGTATCAAAACCCTCCAAAAAGCTCAAATGAGTGATGTCCTTCACAATGGTGAAACTCCTCCAAAGCTTTCCAAATCTGAGATTATTCATTACCAACAGAAAGTAGGTAGAATTTAGAACCCAATGCAATTTGTTTGGATTAAAAAGGAGGAAAAATGGATTTTCTAGGGATTTTTGAACATGGGGACTCACCTCTTTCTTCTCTTGTAATAAATTCCTAAGGAAGAGGCTAGCCCTAGATTTTAGGAGAGATTAAATAGTAGGAATCCCTAGATTGGCTGGACAAAATGTTAGGGTTAGGGTTTGGGCACTTGACTAATGGGCTTTGGGCTTATTTGGCTAATTATTGATTTATTGGTTAATCACAAGTCATGGCTTATGACTTAAAACTCTACTTAAGTCAAATAACCATACTATTAGTCAACTCTAGTCTAACTAGGGTGGCATGACCTAATCAAGACCAAACTCAACTAGGGTTAGCTCCTAGGTTAGTCTACCATGGTCATTGCTAGTCAACAACCTAGTCAACCCTCATTCAAACAATTCCAAAATAATTTCTAAAAATTACCATAAATTCAAATAAATTCTAATAAATTTAAATTACCCCAAAAATGTCAAAAATACCCTCAAACTAGAAATATGGTAGTGACAAATCTACCCTCCTTAAAAGAATTTTGTCCTCGAAATTGAAAGGCGAAATACATCTGATGAGAAGGATAGAAAGCATACCTCACGGTCCAAAATGATACGGGTAGCGCTCGTGCATCTCATCCTCCCGTTCCCAGGTAGACTCTTCTGGAGAATGATGCCTCCATGCGACCGTACCAAGGGTATCACCTGGTTACTCAGAACCTTCTTCCGTCGATCCAGAATCTCCACTGGCTGTTCTGGATAGCTGAGAGAAGGCCCAACCTCTATCTCTGAATGATCGAGCACATGGCTAGGGTCAGCCATGTACCGTCTCAATTATGATACATAGAATACGTTGTGGACCCCCACAAGTGCAGGCAGCATGTCTAGCCAGTATGCAATGTTACCGACTTTTCTGCTGATAACGAAAGGGCCGATGAAGCGCGGGCTAAGCTTCCCGCCTCCACCAAAACGTATCATACCACGAGTCGGAGATATCCTCAAGAAAACTTGGTCTCCGACCTAATCACAAGCAAGGTCTCAATTAATTATAATAAACAACATGATCAAAAAAATCACAAACAAGGAAACCTAAATCTAATCCTACCCTAATCTGTACCTCAAACTCCAAGGGCCTCCGGTGGCTATCGGCCCAGTGCCGATGTCTGTCCTGCGCCACGCGAAGTATGTCCCTGATGAGCTTCACCTTCTCGGCCGCATCAACAACCATCTCTGGCCCCAGTAAAGCTCGCTCACCAATATCATCCCAGGATAAGGGTGTACGGCACCTACGCCCGTACAGAGCCTCAAAAGGTGACATCTCAATGCTGCCCTGGAAACTATTGTTGTAGGCAAACTCCACCAAATAAAGATGATCCTCCCAGAAACCTCCAAAGACCAGGACGCACGTCCGTAACATATCCTCAAGGGTCTGAATAGTCCGCTCTGACTGTCCGTCTGTCTGGGGTGGTATGCAGTACTAAACTTGAGCTGAGTGCCCAAGCTGGTCTGCAGACTCCTCCAGAAATGGAAAGTAAAATAGCTACCCCGATCTGAGACAATGCTGACCGGAACCCCGTGAATCCTGACTATCTGCCGCATATACAACTCCGCCAGCCTCTCTGTAGACGTACCCCACCTTGAATGGCAAGAAGTGGGCCGATTTGGTCAACCTGTCAACGATGACCCAAATTGCGTCTTTCCTTCCTGGTGTGCGCGGCAATCTGGATACGAAGTCCATAGTGATATGCTTCCATTTCTACTCGGGAATGGGCAACGGCTGCAACAATCCACCGGGCCTGTGTCTCTCTGCCTTGACCTGCTGACAGACCAAACACCTAGCCACGAAGCGAGCCACCTCCCGCTTCATTCCTGACCACCAACATGCTCCCGCAGATCTCGGTACATCTTGTTGGCACCCGGGTCTATAGAGTACTGTGATCTGTGGGCCTCCTGCATAACCTGCTCCCTGAGATCTCCACTAGGCACACATAGTCTGGAACCGTGCCTCAAGGCACCATCATCTGCAAGAGAAACTCGCCCTCCAGCAATCCTGCTTGAACCTGCTCTCGGAGACACCGTAGAGCAACGTCCTCAAACTGTGCCGACTTGATCCTCTCCACCAAGTCCGACTGAATCTGCATCCCCCATAACTACATCTGTACCCCGGGCACGATCACCTCAATCCCAAGGCTCTCCAAGTCTGCAAGCAAATGCCGATCTATGGTCAAACACATGGCTGTCGGATACCTACTCAAGGCATCGGCAACCATATTGGCCTTCCCTGGGTGGTACTGAAGTAGGATGTCAAAGTCCTTCATCAACTCTAGCCATCTGCGCTGCCTCATGTTCAACTCATTCTGAGTGAACACATACTTTAAGCTCTTGTGATCTGTGAAGATCTCCACTCTCTCCCTATACATATAATGCTTCCACAACTTCAAAGCAAAAATCACTGTCGCCAGCTCCAAGTCGTGGGTAGGGTAGTTCTTCTCATGGAGACGTAATTACCTGGAAGCATAGACAATCACCTTCCTATGCTGCTGCAAGACGCAACCCAGCCCCTTCCCTAAAGCATCACTATAAATAGTAAAACCACATGATCCTGAAGGCAATGTCAGAATCGTAGCTGTCGTAAGCCGCTTCTTCAACTTGTCAAAGCTGCCTGATACTCCTCTGAACAAACATACTCAGCATCCTTCCAGGTAAACCGTGTCAACGGCTCTGCAACCCGGGGGAAATCCTGCACAAATCTCTCGATAATATCCTGCCAGCCCCTGGAAACTCCTGATCTCTACAACTGAAGTCGGTGCTGCCCATGCCTCGACTGCTACAATCTTTTTGGAGTTAACTGAGATACCATCTCCAGTCACAACGTGCCCCAAGAAGTCCACCCGGTCGAAGAAAAACTCACACCTGGAGAGTTTTCCATAAAGCTGCTCCTTTCTGAGAATCTCCAGCACTATCCGTAGATGCTCCTCGTGCTCCTCCTCGGTCTTAGAATATATTAAGATATCGTCTATGAACACCACCACAAACTGATCCAGATACTGGTAGAATACCTTGTTCATAAGGTTCATAAACACTACTGGTGCAGTGGTTAGCCCAAACGGCATAACCAAAAACTCAAACTTTCCGTACCGCGTCCTGAAAGCGGTCTTGGGAATATCATCCCCCTTCACCTTCACCTGGTGATATCCCGACCTCAGATCAATCTTGGAAAATACCCGAGCTCCGCTCAACTAGTCAAAAAGATCATCGATCCGCGGCAGTGGATATTTATTCTTGATCGTGAGGTTGTTGAGTGCCCTATAGTTAATACACATGCATACTGACCCATCCTTCTTTGGCATAAACAACACTGGTGCACCCCATGGCGACGAACTCGAGCGGATGAAGCCCTTATGCTGCAGCTCAACCACCTGCTTCTTCAGCTCCACCAGCTCGCTGTTTTTCACCCGATAGACATGCTGAGAGATGGGTTCCGCTCCTGGAACCAAGTCTATCGAGAACTCTATGTCTCTGTCTGGTGGCAATCCCGACAACTCCTCTGGGAAAACATCTATATACTCTGCTATCAAGGGGTGTGGAATCGCCTGCTCCTCGACCGAGACTCCGCAGAAAACTCTGCTGCTCTGCTCCGCCTGACGTCTGGAGTACTCGAACTCTGGCTCCTCCGGCGCTCTGAAGAAAACTCTACCCCCTCTGCAATCAATGCTGGCGTGGTGCCTGCTCAACCAATCCATGCCTAGTACTATATCGTAGTTCGGCAATGGCATTACGAATAGGCTCACCTCCAACTCACGGCCTCCCAAAACTACTCTCCGACCCATACAAACATCACGTACAAGGATAATGCCACACCCGGTCGTGATCTTGTAAGTCCTAGGCAACGATTCAGCTATGATACCGTGTCTAATCGCAAAAGATACTGATATGAAGCTATGCGAAGCACCGGAATCGAATAATACAAAAGCTGGACTGGAGTCAAGATGAACCAAACCTGCGATCAGCTCTCCTATCGCCTCTGCATCCTCAGCTGCCATGACGAAAGCTCTCCCCTGCTGGCCTCCCCTGGCCTGCTGTTGGTGCTGCACAAATCGCTGCTGCTGAGTCGGCAGGACTGGTCCCCTCTGCTGGCCTGCTGCTGCCCTGGCTCCTCCTCCCTGAGCTGCTCGTCCCGTGGTCAAGGTACACTCCCTCATCTGGTGATCTCCTGAGCCACATACCAGGAACTTGCCCAGCCTCTTCCTACACTCGTTCCACCCGTGCCCTGGCTTCTTGTAATAGGCACAGGTGGTGGCCTGCTGTCTCGGTGCCTGCTGCTGCACCCTCTGCTGCTGATGCTGCACTGGCTGGTGCCTCGGCTGCTGAAACTGCTGCGGCTGGAACCTCTACAGCTGATGGTGCTGCTGCTGAAAGTGCGGCCTCTTGGCCGGTCCTCCGCTGCTGCCTCCCTGGGAGTCTCGCCCCCTATTGAGCCTAAGCTCAAGATCATCCTCTGCAGCTAGTACGTCCACCAGGATCTCCTCAAATATAGCACTGCAGGAGTTCTTGGTGTAGGACTTGACCTCCTTTACCAAGCCCTTCCGGAACCTCCGGGCCTTCGTCGTCTCCGACAAGTCCTCTATAAATCTGCCCAAGCGGCAGAACTCTCCTGCATACTCCTCCACAGACTGACTCCCCTGGACTAGGGCCTCGAACTGAGTCTCGAGGGCTCCCAGTGCTGCCTCTGGGAAGAACTTCTCCTTGAACAGCTTCTTGAATGCTGCCCAAGTCTGTCCTACTGTGCCGACCTTTGGGTCGATCTGGTACCATGTACGGGCCAGATCCTGTACCATACTGGCCGCTGCCTCTATCTGGAGCCTCGTCGAAATCTCTGCCAGCCTGAAGATCTCCTCCATATGCTCGATCCACTCATCGGCATACAGGATCTCCTCTATCCCTCGGAAGTCTCTCGGGTGCATCTACTGAAAGTCCTGGATGCCCTTCTCCCGTGGCTAGTGCGGCTGCTGGACTGCTGCTGGTTGAGCCGTGACTCTCTCCACTGCCGTCACTGTCAGCTCAATGCCTCTGCTGAGCTCTGCCGTGTGCCTCTGCTGCTGGGTCTGCTGACCCTCCATGTACTGCCGGAAGAAGGCTAGCAGCTGCACTGCGTCCACTGTCCCTGGAGGTGGCTGCTGGTAAGGATCCTCTGAGAGAACTGGGTCCTGCCTCCCTGCCGGTGGAAGCATACCCCTACTGCTGCTGCCGGGGCCTCAATACTAGCAAAGGTGGCAGGAGCTGCAGTCCCCTGGCCCTGCTGTACTGGCTGGGAGGTAGCAGTCCCCTCCATAGCATCCTCATGAATGGTACGCTGCGATCGAGTCTCTACCATCCTGAAGATAGACAAACAAGAGTATCAATTTCTGAGAAAGAAGCGATATAACAAAGGCTGACAATTAAAATTCAAAAGGATCAGCTGAAAATAAGGATTTAGATGGCAATAAAAGAATTTTTCCTAATGTGATCAAGTACCTAAAAAAAATTATTGTCCTATATCCTACTGCAGGCTGTAGTAATACTCTAATTCGAATACCACTACATTTCTAATCTTGACCTCATGGGCCACCACTAAAAACGTATTACGACCCGAACCCTAGAGTTAGGGCACGAGACGTGGGTACGTCCAGCCTATGCCGCAGTGTCGGCGGTAGAACGTTGTCCTGGGTCAAAACATCTAGCAATATAAAGCTTAAACAGTTTATACTCCCCGAATGGGGGACATGATAAAAGTAGACTCAATCACAACTAAGGAAAGAAGCACGATATGATATAAAACTCAAGGAAAACAGATGATAACATAGCGGATAGATAGATAAATGAAACTGCTGAAATAAAAAAAATCTCAAGTACATCAGAAAGTCTAAGTGTCTAAGATAATACAAATCCCAGATCCCAAGTATCAATAAGTACAATCATCCATGAAATACTGATATGAAAGCATCCTAGTCTAAGGTGTGTCATCCACAGCTAGTGGGGCCTGCTGATGGTCCAGGTCCAACATCTCATCTAAGGTGGCACCGTAATAGGTATCCATACCAGCCTCCTCCTCGTCCTCTGTAATATTTTCAACAGGTCCAGTCAGGACAGGAGCGAGCACAATACATCTCAACAGATCATAGCAGGTTAGAAATATAGACATGCAGTAGAGTAAGATACAGAAAACTGAAAGAAGCATGGAATGTAAACAGAGAAAACTGTAATGGAAATATATATACTGTAAATAGAGAGCTAACTGTGGCTAGTGAGTCAGAGTACAATATAAATATGTGAATGGCATAGAAGATTCTGGGAACTATACTATGGAGTGATTCTGGAAACTACACTACTTGGATAATATTCACATGTTTACTTCTACTCCCCCGTACCCCCAATCAATACACAAGGATCCAGCCAGGTTATGTTATGATTCCATGTGAAGGCCCACAAGGGGTGATACATGGATAGCCCATAAATGGGTGATTCTGAGAATGCCCACAATGGGGTGATTCTGGGAATGCCCATAAATGGGGTAATTCTGGGAAGACTCTGCGATCATGAGAGTACATGTCACAAGTGATCGAAGAATCGTGAAGCATAGTGATACACCATGTAAGTGAAACGCACAGAACATGTAGTATACGATGCTCCCTGAGGGGATAACATCTCAAGAATGGATCCATATAGTACTAATTCGTCTTACCGACGTGACAGTATCAAGTAAAGTAATCCAAAGCAGAAAAATAATTCTAACTATGAAATGATCAAAGAATGTACTTGCCTGGTATCTGAGTGTCCAACTGAAAAGTACTGTCCGAGGAGTGGTGTTTGTCTCCTATTAGAACAGCACAAGTCACAATAAGTCCGAAATGATAAAATGAAGCTCTACCATGCATTCTACATAAATCTAGGTTAAACTAGGCCAAAGTCAACTCTTGGTCAACTCTGGTCAACCCTAGAAGTCAAACTAGGTCAACTATGGTCAAACTAGGTCAAACAAGTCCACACTAGGTCAAACTAATCTACACAAGCCTAATATAGACTTACTAGCTAAGCAAACTCAACCATAGGCCATTGGCTAATAGACTAGGCCATGGGCTAATTGGCAAAACCATATCAGTTCTATATCTAAACAACACATATGTATACATACCATACAAGTTAATATAGGGTACTTAATATATATATATATAGGCTCATAATCATCTACTAGATACATACATACTAGGACAATATATATATAATATATATATATATATATATATATATATATATATATATATATAATATATATATATTGATACACCATGCAAGTTATATGATATAACCATAACATTTAAACCTATATGCTTTATGTGTATACTATACTACCCTATATGTCAAAACATAAGAGTATATACAAAGCATAGAGAGGGGGGCACTCATGTGCTCATGTGTTTATATGTGTGTAAGAGTGTGTACTAAGTGAGGATGTGTGTGAGAGCATGTGTATGCAACATGTGTGTGAGTGACTTGTGTGGGTGTGTGACAGTGGAGTGAGGCAAAACAGTAAGGAAGAGAACATGTGTGTGGACTGTTACAAAGTGACAGTGTTAGGTTGTAGACTGAAACTTGTGTGTGACAGTAAAACATGGCCAATCAATATACCTACTGCTATCAGTTCCTACCCACCAAAAACTAGTTCAGAAAATGAATTAAAGGAAAACCAAAACTCAGTAACCAACCTACTGTTACTGTCCAGAATAGTCCCACACATCAAACCTTAATGCAACCCAATACAAAACCAAATCAGATTTACAATAGTCATTTAAAAACCCAGTAGGTCTCAGATCATGTTAAACTCAGGTTCAAGGTTAAATATCAGTTCAAAAATCCATAACAACACACAAAACTATTTAGGACAGCCCCTCCATCACAAATCCAGATTTTGAATCAAATCTGCATCAAAACTTACCAAGTTTCCTCATACTATTAGATATGTAGCTGTACCTATTAGGATTTTAAACAACACTAATTAACAGCATACCCTGGTTAAAGTTGATGACCAAACATCGAGATTAAAACTGGGATTTAGAACAGTTAATAAAGCTGATAATGGGCATTCGGATACATTTGGGAAATACAAATTAATCAACAATTACAAACTAAAATACCAATAGATAGGTTGGTACAGTATAACCACATTACACACGTGTCACACAAGTGATTTGTGTCCACCAAAGTGGACACAAACGTGTCCAGTACAATTAAACCCAAAATCGGGTAAACTGGGTACACACACCGGACAGCGTCGTGCGGTGTGCACGCGTGTCGTGCACCCGACACAGGCCATCTCAGCCCTCGTGCTCGTGTCCCCAACTAGACTAGGTATAGGTGCTCGTGTCTAAGTGCCTGAAACGTGTCCTCGTGTCACCGTGTCCGTGAACCAAAGCTGTATTGGTGGCTAAGTGCACACTGTGTGCAGAACAGTGGATTCCTCGTACACGACCGATATCTCCAACTCCAGACCACAAAATCTCGTGAAACTTGGGGAGAGTGACGACAGACAGTGCCCCAATGTACCTACAAAATTTTGTGTCAAGACACGCCGTGTCGTGTACTATAGGGACCCCGAGTAGCAGGGATCCCCCAGGCCGTGCGCGAGGCCGTGTGCACGCGTGTCCAAACGACACGACACAAGCACGAAATCAACTCAGAGCTACAGAAATGGATAAGCGACACCAAACATGATTTTTCATTCAAACAAATAAAAAATAACACGAAAAGTTTCACTGTGGCATTTCCCCGCAAACACATTGAATGGTGCACTGATACGTGTCCTGTTAGGACATGAAACGACATGAAAACTTGGGGTTTCCTATCCCTACTGTTAGGTTAGGTCTCGGGCTCCCAAATGATGCAAAAACTTCAGGATTCTATGGTGAAAATAGGAAGTTACCTCTTTGTATCAAAACCCTCCAAAAAGCTCAAATGAGTGATGTTCTTCACAATGGTAAAACTCCTCCAAAGCTCTCCAAATATGAGATTATTAATTACCAACAGAAAGTATGTAGAATTTAGAACCCAATGCAATTTGTTTGGATTAAAAAGGAGAAAAATGGATTTTCTAGGGATTTTTGAACATGGGGACTCACCTCTTTCTTCTCTTGTAATAAATTCCTAAGGAAGAGGCTAGCCCTAGATTTTAAGAGATTAAATATTGGGGAATCCCTAGGTTGGCTGGACAAAATGTTAGGGTTAGGGTTTGGGCACTTGACTAATGGGCTTTGGGCTTATTTGGCTAACTATTGATTTATTGGTTAATCACAAGTCATGGCTTATGACTTAAAACTCTACTTTAG
>JANAVB010011289.1:0-27720 GCA_029216955.1 Iris pallida
ATTCTAGGTATGCTCATTAACCCCCATTAATTTCCTCTCTGCATATTCCTTCACAATAAATGTAGAGGAGATCATTCCACATTATGACCATAGCTTTTTATAGGTTTTCCTAAAAACTAGTTTAAGGATTTATTAGACGTTTCCTTTTCAGAGAGGAATATATATATATATAGGATATATATATATATATATATATATATATTTATATATATATATATATATTTGTGTGTGTGTGTGTGTGTGTGTGTGTGTGTGTGTGTGTATATGTATTGTGTGTGTGTAGAGGAGAGTGGTGGTGGTGGTGTCAGGAGAGAGTGTGTGTTTTAGTGTGTGTGTATCTCTATATATTTACATGTGTGTGTGTATGTATATATATAATATATTATATATTATATATATAATATATATGTGTGTGTGGTGTGTGTGTGTGGGTTTGTGTGTGTGAGTGTATATATATTATGTGTTGTGTGTTTTGGAGTCTATATCTATATATATATATATATATATATATATAGATGTTTAGATAAATATATAGATATATTATATATAGAGAGAGGAGGGAATGAACAGAATAAGAAGTAGCAGCAATAGCAGTAGGAAGCAGGAGCAGCAGCAGCTACTACAGTAGCAACAGCAGCAGCATTAGCCATAGCCGCAGCAGCAGCATTAGCCATGCACTGGCAGCAGCAGCAGTTAGCAGGAATAGCAGTAGGAGCAGCAGTATACGGAGAATAAGGAGAAGGAGACGGAGAATATGAGAAGGAGACGGAGAATAAGACGAAGAATAAGAAGAAGAATAAGACGGAGAATAAGGAGAAGAAGAATAAGAAGAAGAATAAGACGAGAATAAGGGAAGGACGGAGAATAAGAGGAGAATAAGGAGAAGGAGACGGAGAATAAGACAGAGAATAAGGAGAAGGAGACGGAGAATAAGGAAATGAGAAGGAGAAGGAGATAAGGAGAGAAGAATAAGAAAAGAATAAGACGGGAATAAGGAGAAGGAGACGGAGAATAAGGAGAAGGAGACGGAGAATAAGGAGAAGAAGAATAAGAAGAAGAATAAGGAGAAGGAGAATAAGAAGAAGAATAAGATGGAGAATAAGAATAATGAGAAGGGAAGGAAATAAGAGAATGAGAAGGAGAAGGAGAAGGGAATGTAGGAAATCAAATTAGAGAGGGTTTGTGAGTGAGTCGAATTTAGTGAAAGAGTAAATTAGGATATTGGCCTACGGCCAAGATATGGGTTTCGGAGTTCAAGATGGACTCGGATATGTGTTGACTTCCAATGTTCTCCTATGACCAAGGTTGACCTAACTAGACTTGTCTTGACCTAGAATGACAGAATAGGATTTAATTTGATTTGACTTTACTTCCTAAACATAGTATTGATACGTCTTGTTATCTATAGGTCCTCGAGGTGCTGTATTGGATCCAGTTGACATATTATATCATATCACAGGTGTGTATATTCTCTGATAACTTTTTTCCAATTTATGATAACTGTTATGATTCATGTACTTAGTGTAGATATGCTCATTCCTGACACATGGTTCTCACGGATTGGTATTCCTGGATCTCGACGAAAGATGTTGCTCCTTGTTAGCTTGGGAATGTATTGTGCAAGCTCCCTTGTAGCTCTTGCGCAATATGTGGTTCACTGATTCTAGAGAAGACTTGCTCCCTTCTCATAGAATCCCGTGTAGTGACGTGTCCTATTTGGATCCATTCTACCAGTTGGGGGTGGGGGAGTAGTAGCGTATGCCTGTGATCAAATCCATCTTGCATTCTTGAACAGTGTTAGTCATATACCGCACTTATGACTAGCCAGGACCAGTTCTTTATGAAAGAACGTGTAGGCAACCTCTAGAGGGGGATGAATAGAGTTTGTGTCGATAATCACCAAATAAAAATTAACTCTATATCACAATCACAAAACAACTATCAAGATAGTAAATAAATCAGAGAGAAATACGGAAGTAAATAAAGATATGAAGAGCATACGCAAACACAGCAGTTTTAACCTGGTTTTTCTCGTGGAGGACTAGTCCAGGCCTGAGAACTCTAGCTCGGGATTGAAATCCACTATTTGTGAAATAGTGTACAACCACGTGCCTTTACTCAGAAGAGCACGCCAACTTCTTACAGATTCGCAGGTGGCGAAACTTGGAATTGTCCAAGTGACTTTTCTTTTCAACTCTTGCACAAAAACTTCTAGCTGAATCGCACTTGAGCACCTTGAGGCTTAGGAAGTTTTATGGCTAGTAGATTGGAAGAATAAGGCTTAGGTAGTATAAGGCTTAGATGATTGAGAGTGAGAGATAGAAAGGTGATGAAAAGATCAATGAAAATGGTTGTAATCATGCCCTATATACTAGTCTGGAAGGCAGAATTCGGCCAGAATTCTGTCCTCAAAATTTAAAAATATGGCCGTTGTACCAGCTAGCAATTGGTAACCCTGAAAATTAGTTCCTGGAAATCAGGGGACAGAGTTCGGCCCGAACTCTGCCTCCTAGGTGGCAGAATGGCCTTTGGGCCTATGGGCTTTGTTTGGCTTGGTGGATCTTGGGCTTTGGTTCAGGAATTGGTCTGTTTGTATGGTAGAGCTTGGAAGATATGTCTAGGGGTTGAGATGACTCAGTGCGACTCAACGTACACATTCTCCTAGACTCAATAAATTGAAGATTACAGACTTGGAACAAGTAGGAAAACCAAGAGCCCTTTGATGACGCCTTTCTTCTGATATTTGAGCAGTCCCGAAGACGTCTTTTTTCTTGAAAGCAGTCGTCCAAAGATAAACAGATCTGGAAATCTGAATACCTTTCGGGGGCTTCGCCCCGAACCCCGACGGGGGGCGCTGCCCCCTCGACCCCTGTCCGCTGACCGAGCCCCGGATAGGTCACTAGGCGGTTCGGAGAAATCTTTTATATGACGTCGTCTTTGGTCCATCATTAATTCTTATTGCCTATGTCCTGGTTTGATCATGTTAGATCATGCTTACTGCATGTCTACAAATACATGTTAGACGAGCAAAATATGTTGCAGTATGATACAAGCATGGCAATATGATATAGGACAATTAGGATACTAAGTTTAAGTAGCAACATGATAGTGAGTATATGAATATTAGTGACATCATTATGTTAAACTTAAATGATTAGCCATATTCAAAAATACGATGTAATCATTGGGCCAACAATTCCCCCTTTTTGATTATGGCAAATATGTTAAGTTTAAGATAGATACGATAGATGCATGTATCGCTAATAAACACATATTACTAGAAAATTGTGTGCTAACTTAAACTTATTTCTCTCTCTTTGACATGATCAAAAAATAAGCTCCTCCGTAATAAGAGATAAAACGAACTCAAGCATAAGTAAAGGAGGAAAGCATAGACAATCATGATCAAGATATACTAAATGAAGAACAATGAGAGAAGCGTGTAAAGACAAGTATAGAAACTACATACCCAATGTAGAGTGCCAAATAGAAAATAGCTTGTCAAAACACAAATAGTTGGTAAAACTAAAAGAATTTGAAAATAATCAATAGATAGTTTACCAACATGAAATTCAAGAAAGACATCCAAAAACATAGTATGATATGAAATATTGCTCTAGTTTTGGAAGAGAAAAAAATTACAATCAAAAACCATGGAGATTAGATAATTGTAAATAATAGATAAAAAAAAAATACCAATTGAAATATTGAAATAGACAAACTTGATATCAATTGAAATATAAAAACTTGAAACATTGATCAATGAAACTATGATAGTCACAATTCTCCACAGATAAAAAGTGAAACAAAATAAAGGAATGATCAATGTAAAATAGAGCAATTGATATAAAATGATCTCATTATTTGCAAATCTATTTGCTTATCCAAAATTCATGCATTTGAACTCAATTACCTTATCATGCTATATGAAATACCTTTAGATAAACATGAAGGTAAAGAGAAAACTGTTTGAGAAAGAGAAATTCAGTCGACGTAAATGCTCCCCCTCAAACTATTACCAATAGATAAAATCATAAATTTTGGGTAAGTCCTCAACAAGGAAAGCCAAATTAAACATACAAAGAAAGCCAAATCAAAGAAAGCACAATCGTCATCAAGATAAAATGAAAGTAAATATTAACGAAATGACCCATATAAAAGAGAGATAATATGATAAAAACAATTGCATATGCTCTCATAAACCTTTCACAAAATATCAGTATCCTAATAATAAAAAAATGGGTCAATGATGAACTACGTATACGACAATTAAAGGGTATAAATGAATTGAACCAATTTATTTGCTCCCCCTTAAAATATGCGTATCTAGTTCCAAAGTACTTATAGCAAAAAAATGATACCTTCAAGATCTAGGGGGAAATCAACTATTGATTTCTCCCTTGCTCAATGCTATAAAAACGTCTATAAAATGATAACTTATGACAAAAAATGATATAAGGTTATAAAAATGTCATAGAACAAAAATATCATCTTTAGTCAAGAAGATATATCCACTAATAGTTACTAAAGATGAGAAATCAAAAGAATATTTTAATTTAGCACATGTAATCAAAGACGACATACACTAACCTATATAGAAGAATATCATATTGAAATATGATAGATCAATGCATGTTACCTGTTGAGAAAAATGTCATTATGAAAGAAAGAAAGTCAATTAAGTCAATCATGATGAAAGTCAAAATATAGCTCAAGAAAAAATAAAACTCAAATATCATATCCATGATTATTTAATTAAGAAATGATCAACCAATTTATTGCTTTGCATGGACTATGTATGTTTTATCACATATGTACCCATCAACGGGTAATAATCCAACCTTGCTAATACTAAATGAGAAACCAATGAAGTTCAAATAGCAAAGAGCATATGTGATAATCCATGAGTAGTCAAAGTAGAGTAATAAATTAACTTGATAACCACATAATTAGATAATATAGGACTTCAATCATTAGGATCATTCATAAAGTAAACCAATAAATAATTATGATCCGTCATAAATTCCATCTAAAAACCATATAAACAAACCAATGAAAAATATAGAAAAGAGTCAATCTTATTTAAATGATTGCAAATTTATTCCAAAGAAATGATAATATAATAAATCATGACTCAAAAGATGAGAGAAATTTAAGAGATGCTTTCCAATGACTAGTATGGAAGGAAGTTAAAGCGATGAATCACAGGCCTTAATGGAAACAAGATTAAATAAGAAAATTTTAAACTAATTTTAGAGACCAAACATATGTATCTAAAATAGAATACAAAATCTCATCAAGAAAATTCATAAATCTTGTTTTGTAAACTAGCATATCACATATAGATTGAAATTCAAGAAGATAGCTAGATGAGTGAAAGTGAACAAAAATTATGTAGCTTAACAATACATCGCAAATACGCAAGCTAGCTACATAACTAATTAAGATTAATGAGATAGGCCATTAACATGATAAATGTTCTATTAAATCTTAAGTCACTAACACTAAAAATACATGCTTAAACATAGTGTTCACAATAAGGGTAATACATCTTGAATGATCAAAATGATTTATATACTCTTTGCTAAGCAAGGATAAGAGTATAAGATAACAAGTAAATGAATTAGACTCTCATCAAGTAAAGGACAAAAGCGATGTTCATGAAAACACAATAGAGCAAATCTCTTTGCCAAAAATATTGAGATTAACCCAAGATAATGAAATAATAGAATGATCTAGAGAATGCAAAATTATAACCATTATGAAAGTGTATTCTCTAGAAATGGAAAATCTCAACGTAAAAGTTCAACCCATAGTAGCTAAAGACATGAGAAGTATGATATCAATTACATGAATTCTCATGTGCTACAAAACATCATTGGACAATAATAATAAAATATTTATAGCTCAAAGATAAGGCAAGATATGATGAAGTATTCTGGAACTTAGGGGTGGATCCAGAACTAGATAATGGTTGCAAGTAGACCTTAATAAATCTTAAGTCTATAAAGTATTGATCACTTTGGGTTAGCTGTAGGGGCGGTTCCCAGCTAGCAGTAGTCTGAAGACTAGTGCACCGTGTCGCTTCAGGCTATTTACACTGTACGACAGAAGGACCCTTTCGGCTTGTTCCCAAAATGTTCTTTACTTTTAAGAACTTAGATTTAAAAGAATATACGCAGTACCATCAAACAACATCAAACTCCAAAAACCCTAAGTATAAGAAAGGTAAATACCCAAATAATAATCAAAGAATGATCATCAAAATTTGCTAAGAGTATTTTCAAAACAAACATTTTATAATGCACTTATGGAAATAAATATATAGAAGATACATACTCAAAACAAGTACGGATAAGCACAAAACCAAGCAATTCTTAAAAGAACTTCCATAAAAGTCATGAACAAGACACTAATAAATATTTTCTCTCAACATCCTAACTTGAAGAAGTAAAACAAATAAATATAAGAAGTTGGGAATCATAATATATTCATATATATCACAAATAGGCATATATGAAAAGATCAAAAATCAATTAAAAGGTATGTATCCATAAAGTCAACAAATAAAAGCCAATAAGATATCATCAAAAGACGACTTTAAGGAATAAGCTAATTGATTCAAGTAGAGATAACACAAATTTGGTCAAAAGAATCAATGGCTAAATTATGAGGTAAGCAAAAGTATGAATAGATACTCTTCAAACTAATATGAAACTTGAGCTTAACTCATATGCCCACATAAGATATTTATAAAAAAATAGAAGTCTATAATAAATACATGATCTACATGTAAATGAAGATTTAATGAATATAGTCATGTATCCATAATGAATGTTTGAAAAACTATCACAAATTCAAAAACACGTATAAACAGACTTTATTAGCAAAGCCATAATTGATTCTCAAGAGAATAATCAAATAAAATATGAGAATTGATAATGAAGATGTTATGCAAGCACAAGATTAAAAAGAAGTATAAGTATATACTTATCAAATTATAAGTAGCTTGTGCTAAACACATATATTCACAAATAGCAATATGACATATTAAATACAAATCGGCAAGAAGTAACTATCTCAAAACTTTAAAAATGGAGAGTCAAACTTTAAAACAAAATTCAAGAATCAAGCTCTAGAGTGATATACATGCTTTATAAAGACAAAGAATAGCGAGCATGCATATTTAAATGTGTCACACTAATAGAAAATGAGTGATAAGCTACATAGTGTGAACTAATCATTTAAGCTAAGTAATTAGTCATGCTGGATAAAAGAAATAATAAAAAAATTAACTAAGCATGCTAGTATTATATCTCACATTGATTTATATAATAAGCAACTAAAGGATATCTATGTGAGCTAGTAGCAAGACATCAAGAGAAACATGCTAGATTCAACAAATATAAACCATTGAAAGAGAATCGTTCAGCATGTTACCAAAGTGGCTCTAGTGGCCACACTTGTGTTGGTGCAATTACTTGGAAGATGACCTTTGAGCTTTACAATCACCAACACGTTTATCGGTGCTATATCCCGATACAAGAAGCTCCACCTATAATATTAGGCGAAGACTTTGGTATCCAAATAAACTTATATCCACATTTGTTAGATTTAGGGACCCATATACTATTTACTCTAGCATTAGTAGAAAAACTCCTACGAATAAAAAAAGTTACACTCATGTGTCCAATGCGAGAGCAATAGAAGCACCTAATACTAGTGTGTGTACATGTATCGGAATGAGCATGATTATGAACATTTGACATACTAGAATGATGAATATCTCTAGAGTAAGCATGCATGGATTTGGTCTTAAGAATATCATGTTCTAATAGCAAATCATTACGCAAACAAGTAAGAGAATCAAATTAGCATTTAAAGCATAATTTTCTTTTTCAAATAAAGAAATTCTGGAAATAAAATCATCATTTTGTTTCTTTAAAGAGTCAATAGAAGAATCATGCAAATGATTTAGCTCATGTGCTTGCTTCTTAAGATCTTCTATTGATGAGGAAAGAGATTTGATTTTCAAAATTAAATAATCATTCAAACTCTTTAAAGAAACACAAGATGAGTTTTGTGAGTCAAGTCTAGATAATAAAACATTGTTTTCATTTCCCAAAAACTCATTAGACTCTTCTAAATGAATAACCTTTTCTGTAAGTTCTTCATTTGTAGAATGAAAAGCCTTAGCAAACTTTAAGTATTGGTTAGCCATGGCTTTCCACTTAGAGCATTTCTTGTATTTAGAAGAAACATGATTGTCTATGCTACTAGAAATAAAATCTTCTTTATCGGAGGAGGAGGAATACGATGCCATACACAAATAAATAAGGATCTACTCTAAGGATGTTAAGCCTAACAATAGAGTCCTTGCTCTGATACCAATTGAAAGAACGTGTAGGCAACTCTAGAGGGGGGTGAATAGAGTTTGTGTCGATAATCACCAAATAAAAATTAACTCTATATCACAATCACAAAACAACTATCAAGATAGTAAATAAATCAGAGAGAAATACGGAAGTAAATAAAGATATGAAGAGCATACGCAAACACAGCAGTTTTAACCTGGTTTCCCTCATGGAGGACTAGTCCAGGCCTGAGAACTCTAGCACGGGATTGAAATCCACTATTTGTGAAATAGTGTACAACTACGTGCCTTTACTCAGAAAAGCACGCCAACATCTTACAGATTCGCAGGTGGCGAAACTTGGAATTGTCCAAGTGACTTTTCTTTTCAACTTTTGCACAAAAACTTCTAGCTGAATCGCACTTGAGCACCTTGGGGCTTAGGAAGTTTTGTGGCTAGTAGATTGGAAGAATAAGGCTTAGGTAGTATAAGGCTTAGATGATTGAGAGTGAGAGATAGAAAGGTGATGAAGAGATGAATGAAAATGGTTGAAATCATGCCCTATATATACTAGTCTGGAAGGCAGAATTCGGCCAGAATTCTGTCCTCAAAATTCAAAAATATGGTCGTTGTACCAGCTAGCAATTGGTAACCCTGAAAATCAGTTCCTGAAAATCAGGGGACAGAGTTCGGCCCGAACTCTATAGGGGGGGCATAGTTCGGCCCGAACTCTGCCTCCTAGGTGGTAGAATGGCCTTTGGGCCTATAGGCTTTGTTTGGCTTGGTGGATCTTGGGCTTTGGTTCAGAAATTGGTCTGTTTGTATGGTAGAGCTTGGAGAGATATGTCTAGGGGTTGAGATGACTCAGTGCGACTCAACGTACACATTCTCCTAGACTCAATAAATTGAAGATTACAGACTTGGAACAAGTAGGAAAAGCACGAGCCCTATGATAACGCCTTTCTTCTGATATTTGAGCAGTCCTGAAAACGTCTTTTTCCTTGACAGCAGTTATCCAAAGATAAATAGATCTGAAAATCTGAATACCTTTCGGGGGCTTCGCCCCCGAACCCCCGACGGGGGGCGCTGCCCCCTCGACCCCTGTCCGCTAACCGAGGCCCCGGATAGGTCGCTAGACGGTTCGGAGAAATCTCTTTGTATGACGCTGTCTTTGGTCCATCATTAATTCTTCATTGCCTATGTCCTGGTTTGATCATGTTAGATCATGCTTACTGCATGTCTACAAATATATGTTAGGCGAGCAAAATATATTGCAGTATGATACAAGCATGGCAATATGATATAGGACAATTAGGACAATGCTAAGTTTAAGTAGCAACATGATAGTGAGTATATGAATATTAGTGACATCATTATGTTAAACTTAACTGATTAGCCATATTCAAAAATACGATGTAATCATTGGGCCAACACTTTACAGGTTCCTAAGCCGGTCACAAGCTGAAACTACTACTCACACACATTGGATAGATGGCTTACCCTGATTTGTGTACATACCATGATCAGTTCTACTTTTCTGTTCTAGCTCTAGCTCTACAGCTTACCATACCATGATACATATATGTACCCTCCATGATTTTATTGTATATGCTCTATTTACAGTCTTATGGATTTTATTCTATCTTGAGATCTGTTATGATATATATGTACTCGTTCTATCCTGACCGGATATATTGAAAATATTTACAGATGCAGAGGAGGACTATTATTGCACTTACTATGGTCCACCGGACGTAGTAGGTTTAGAGACAGATACCCTAGATCAGTAGGGTACAGTACCGCAGGACGAGATACCGCCTATCCTGTAGATAGAGTAGGTTTTTGTACTAGACCTTGTCTCCAGTCACTCTTGGGACTGTTATTATTTTGGCTTATATTAGAGACTTTGGACTTAGACTTGTATATTATTTGTGTTTGGACTTGACCGGTTATATTTTATTGTCGTGTTGTCTTTATCTTTCAGTATTTACTTTATCATCTTAGAGTTGTGATTGAGCACTCATATATTATCATTGCTTGTCCTCCGTTCATAGTTGACCATATTCTCGATAGGTTTTTGATATTATATAAACTGTTGTTAGAGTAGTAAACCTACAATATTCCATGCCGTTTTTACGGTGTGGGCTGGGCGTTGTTACGCACACGTGCCCTAACAGCGGGTGCGGGTCGTGACACATTTTTAGTAGTGGCCCACGCAGGTCCTGAAGTCGCAATTAGTGCGATGTCGTAGCAGCACTCGTCTTAGAGTGTTGACTACGAGCCTGTGTTACATATAGGAGGTAGTAGGCTAAGAGTACTCAATCACAGTAGGGTCTTTCCTTGCTTATCTTACTTATCGTCTTTGATATTGATTTAATGTACTCTAGCTGTTCTCCTTTGATATAATCCTTCTTGTGCCATATTGATATCTTTCTTTTAATCTGTCTCTAGGATGGTGATGACTCATTCTTCCGGTGAGGAGTACGGGGAGATGGAGAGGTCTGCTACCCTCTGGCGGACAGGCTCCAGTCACTTCCTCTGCAGTTGGGACTTCAGTAGGGGATCTCGAGGGTACTCATCCAGCGCTCTCGATGACTATCCCTAGGGTCACTGCGGGTGCTCTTCCTGCAGTGCCGGAGGCTACGATGGGAGCTGTCGGGGGCGTTCTTCCTCCTCCCCCTCAGCAGGGGACCTCTCCGCCGGTGGTGGGAGCTATTCTTCCGTTGCCTCTACTGCCTACAGACATGGGGGCAGATGCTCGCATTCTTTCAGCAGATGCTGGAGTTTCAGCGGGCCCAGCACGAGGCACAGATGAGACAGACTGAGGCCATGCGCCAGGACATGGAGGATGCCCATAGGTTGGCCCTAGTTACGGTGGAGCGTGGGGTCTACAGCAGGAGGTACAGCAGCAGAAGCCCGGAGACATCCAGGCTTTTAAGAAGATGGGTCCGAGGGATTTCAGAGGGACCGAGGGTATTGCATATGCTGATGACTGGCTCGAGGATATCGAGCGTCAGATGAGGGCCTTCCGCCTGGCAGACGACCTGAAGGTCGAGGCGGTTGGCTTGCAGTTATTAGATGTTGCCCGGACATGGTTTCGGAACGAGCCGGCTCTTGTAGGAGAGGGCCACACTTGGACTGAGTTTCGGGCCCTATTCAGAGAGAAGTTCTTTTCCCCCACAGACAAGATCGGTCTAGTACGGCAGTTTCAGAACCTGCAGCAGGACAGTATGACTGTGGAGGAGTATGCAGCAGAGTTTGGCCGGCTGAGCCGATATGCCGAGTACATGGTGAGCGACCCAGTGATCCGAGAAGAGCGCTTCCGGGAGGGATTGACATGGAATATCAAGATCCTGATCCCTTCCTTCTATGCGACATATACAGAGGTCTATGCGGAGGCTCGGAAGGTGGAGAGAGAGTGGGGCTTGAATCCGAAGAGGGATCGTGAGTTGTTTTTGGGGGCCAGTAGCAGCGCGGGGGCTGCTAAGCGCCCTCAGCTTCAGCATCAGCCGTTCCAGCATCATCAGCAGCAGGTGCAGGCCAGGGCACCTGTCCAGATGGTTTAGCAGCGTCAAGGGTAGGATGATCCTCCGTGCCACTACTGCAAGAAGCCCGGTCACCTCTTTGAGTTCTGTAGGAGGAGGCTGGGGCTGTACCTCTTTTGCGGTGCCACTGGGCATCAGATGCGGGAGTGTCCTAAGAACTCCCGTGTTGCTGAAGCAGCTCAGAGGGCACCTGTTCCGAGGGCACCAGCTAGTGTGCCTGTAGTTCAGCAGCGGGGTTCACTTCTGACCCAGCAGCAGCAGTTTGTCCAGCACCGCCAGTAGAAGGGTGTTCAGGGTAGAGCCTTTGCTCTTGCAGCCGAGGAGATGGAGCCTATAGCAGATGTTGTTGCAGGTTTTGTTCTGCTCGATTCTTTTCCAGCTTTAGCCTTGTTTGATTCTGGTGCTACGCACAGTTTTGTGTCTGTTTCTTTTGCTCTTAGGCACAATATCATTACTGAGTATCTTGGTAGGACTTGCAAGATTATGACTGGAAATGGCATCATCCTGGTTAATAATGTTTACGAGGGGCAGAGAGTTTCTTTGAGAGGCCGGGAGCTGAGTGCGTGTTTGCTCGTAATGCCACTTCCGAGTTACGATGTGGTACTCGGTATGGACTGGTTGAGCATATACCATGCTAGCATAGACTGTAGAGGGGGCATGATTCTGTTCAGGCCGCCGGAAGAGCCGGAGTTTGAGTTCACAGAGGTGCAGCGGAGCCAGGAGATGGATTCTGCGGAGCGTTGTTGGCAGGGCCGGTATTGCCACATCCACTTTTTGCTGAGTTCTTGGATGTCTTTCCCAAGGAGTTGCCCGGGATGCCGCCAGATCGTGATGTTGAGTTTTCTATAGACCTAGTGCCGGGCGCTGAGCCTATCTCTCAGCACGTCTATAGAATCAACAACAGTGAGTTAGAGGAGCTGAAGAAACAGGTCGATGAGCTGGAGGACAAGGGCTTTATCCGATCTAGTTTTTCATCTTGAGGCACGCCAGTTCTTTTCGTCCTAAAGAAGGATAGTACGGTACGTATGTGCATTGATTACAGGGCGCTCAACAACCTTACCATCAAGAACAAGTATCCTTTGCCAAGGATTGATGACTTGTTCGACCAGTTGAGTGGCGCGAGGGTGTTCTCGAAGATTGACTTGCGTACCGGGTACCATCAGCTGAAGGTGAAGCGGGATGACATTCCGAAGACAGCATTTCGGACTCGCTATGGCCAGTATGAGTATACCGTCATGCCGTTTGGGTTGACCAACGCCCCGACGGTATTCATGAACTTGATGAACAAGGTATTCCATCAGTACCTTGACAAGTTCGTGGTGGTCTTCATCGATGACATTCTTATCTATTCGAAGACACCAGAGGAGCACGAGGAGCACCTGAGCATTGTGTTAGACACTCTCAGGAGGGAGCAGCTGTATGGGAAGCTGTCCAAGTGTGAGTTCTTCTTGGATCGCGTGGAGCTCCTAGGCCATGTTGTCTCTAGCGAGGGGATTTCAGTAGATCCGAAGAAGATTTCTGTAGTGGAGTCCTGGTCTACGTTGAGCTCAGTAGCAGAGGTTCGAAGTTTTCTGGGTCTGGCAGGTTATTACCGGAGGTTCGTGCAGGACTTTTCCAGGATTTTCCAGCCGATGACCCGACTTACCAGGAAGGACGAGGAGTTTGTTTGGTCCGAGGAGTGTCATGCCGCCTTTGAGGAGCTGAAGACGAGATTGACTACAACTCCTATCTTGACGTTGCCATCTGGATCTGGTGGTTATACGATCTACAGTGACGCTTCAGAACGGGGTTTGGGTTGTGTACTTCAGCAGCACGAAAAGGTGATTGTCTATGCATCTAGGCATTTACGTCCTCATGAGAGGAACTACCCTACCCATGATCTGGAGCTGACAGCGGTCATCTTTGCTTTGAAGCTGTAGAAACACTATCTGTACGGAGTGCGAGTTGAGATCTATACAGATCACAAGAGCTTGAAGTACGTGTTTATCCAGAAGGAGCTGAATATGAGGCAGAGGTGATAGTTAGAGATGATGAAGGATTTTGATATATCCTTATAGTACCATTCGGGAAAGGCCAACGTGGTTGCGAATGCTTTGAGCAGGTATCCCGTGGCCATGTATTTGACGATGGATCGTCACCTTCTGGCAGATCTGGAGAGCTTGGGCATAGATGTGATAGTTTCTGGGTTTGAGGAGTAGATGTGGGGTCTCCAGGTGCAGTCAGAGCTGATGGACAGAGTCAGGGCAGCTCAGTTTGAGGATGAGGCTCTGAGAGTCATCAGGGAGCAGGTCCGGGCAGGACTGTTGGATGAGTTCTCAATAGCGGAAGATGGGTCGTTGAGGCATGGTACCAGATTGTGTGTGCCGAGCGTAGGACTTCGGGAGGAGGTTCTTCAGGAGGCACATCATTCTCAGTACTCTATGCATCCTGGAGCCAACAAGATGTATAGAGACTTGAGGCAGCATGTTTGGTGGTATGGCATGAAACGCGAGGTGGCTCAGTTCATTTCTAGATGCTTGGTGTGCCAGCAGGTAAAAATCGGAAGGCAGAGACCTGGTGGATTGCTCCAGCCACTACCTATTTCTGAGTGGAAGTGGGAGCATATCACTATAGACTTTGTATATGGGCTTCCGTGCTCTCCAGGAGGGAAGGATACGATTTGGGTCTTTGTTGATCGATTGACCAAATCGGTCCACTTTTTGCCTTTCAAGGTGGGTTTGTCTACGGAGAGGTTGGCCGAGATGTACGTGCGGCAGATAGTCCGATTGCACGGGGTTCCAGTGAGTATAGTTTCGAATCGGGACAGCCGATTCACTTTCCACTTCTGGAGGAGTTTGCAGCTTAGCTTGGGCACATAGCTCAAGTTCAGTACCGCATACCACCCCCAGACAGACGGGTAGTCGGAGAGGACGATTCAGACCCTCGAGGATATGCTTCGTACCTGTGTCTTGGACTTCGGGGGATCTTGGGAGGACCACCTTCACTTGGTAGAGTTTGCTTACAATAACAGCTACCAAGCCAGTATAGAGATGTCACCTTTCGAGGCTCTATATGGACGAAGGTGCCGTACTCCCTTGTCTTAGGATGATGTCGGCGAAAGGATTTTGCTTGGCCCTGAGATGCTAGTAGATGCTGCGAAGAAGGTCAGGGTTATCAGAGATAGACTTCGGGTGGCACAGGATAGGCAGCGGCATTGGGCTGATAGCCATCAGAGGCCGTTGGAGTTTGAGATATAGTTTAGATTTTCTAGTATTTGAGTCTGATTGTGATTGTTTTAGATCAAGCTATAAGTCTTGTATTTTTGTTCTAGGTTGGTGATCTTGTGTTTCTGCGGATTTCTCCGACGCGTGGCACGATTCGTTTTGGTGGCGGCGGGAAGCTTAGTCCACGATACATCGGACCTTTCCATATCATGGGCAGGGTCGATGTAGTGGCTTACCGACTGGAGTTACCGCCCGCGCTAGAGGGAGTGCACAACGTGTTCCACGTGTCGCATCTGAGATGGTACGTGGTAGATCCCAGTCACGTCTTGGACCACTCCGAGATCGAAGTGGGACCGACACTCAGCTATCCAGAGAAGCCGGTTGAGATCTTGGACCAAAGAGAGAAGGTGCTCCGGAACCAGGTCATTCCCTTGGTTCGCGTTGCATGGAGGCACCACTCTCCAGGTGAGTCTACCTGGGAGAGAGAGGACGACATGCGGGAGCGATTCCCATATCTCTTCGAGCCTTGAGGTAAAATTTTTTCTTTTCCTTGTTCTATTCATGTTGCTGTGTTAGTTCTCATTCAATTTCGAGGACAAAATTCTTTTAAGGAGGGTAGATTTATCATCCCCAGTTTTCAAATTAGGGGTATTTTCGTCATTTTCCAAGTTTTATAATTTTTGGGAATTTTATTTGATTTTATAGGATTTTTAGGAATTTGTTTGATTTGGTTTAAATTTTATCCAATTTGGACTTAAGTTGGAGACCCGGGTAGTCTGGACACTAGTGGGACCCACATACTAGCTGGACTTGGCCCACATGCCATCCTAACTAGGCTAGAAACCATAAACCAATACTTCCATAGCTTAACTGGTCATTTTAGAGGCTTAATTAGTCAATTTGGAGTTGAACCAAAACAAACCGAACCAAACCAAATTCAAACCAACCAAACTAAGTCTAATGGGTTCGGAGGCCTAATGGGTCTCCACCCAAACCCATTAGGGCCCTCCCTTGGCCGGCCATGTATAGGCAACCCCCCTCTCTTTCTTTCACCACAAAGTAATCTCTCTCTCTTCATTTCACTCTTTTCTTTTGAAGCTTCTTCTTCCTCAAGGAAACCAATTCTAGGTTTGCTCATTGTCACGACCCGCACCCTAGAGTAAGGGCACGAGACGTGGGTACGTCCAGCCTACGCCGCAGTGTCGGCGGTAGAACGCTGTCCTAGGTCACAATATCTAACAGTTATAGGTGATAAACAGTTATACTCCCCGAATGGGGGTGACATAACATAATATATCTCAATCACAGCTAAGGTAGAACAGGAATAAGATAGAATGATAATAGATGATAATATCTAGGAAAGAAACATCACAGAGGTACAAACCAGAATTCTAAGTGTCTGTAAATAAATACATGTCCAAAACTCTGAAATCCAAATACAGTAATCCAAGTAAAGTAAAGACAATCCTAGTCTAAGGGAGTGTCATCTACTGCTAGTAGATCCTGCTGCTGGTCCAAGTCCAGACACTCGTCTAGTGTAGCACCGTAGTAGGTAGGGCAGAACGCCTCAGCCTCGTCCTCTGTAATATTTCAACAGGTCCAGTCAGGACAGGAGCGAGCACAGTACATCTCAACAAATCATAGCAGGTCAGGATATATAATCATGCTAGAGAGTAAGATACAAGAAACTGAAGAATAATATAGTAAACAGGAAAGACTGTAAATAAATAGCTACAGTATATAGAGAACTAACAGTGTCTAGTGATTCAGAGCACAAGATGGTTATGTAAACGGCACGATGTTATACACGAGTAATCTACAGAGGTTGTACACGAGTAATCTACTGGATTGAATACATAACCACTTCTACTCCCCCGTCCCAATCAATACACAAGGATCTGGGTAAGTTATGTTATTGTACACGAAGGTCATGTGAATACATTATTATACACGAATTCACACGTTTCGTACACAAATGTCACAAATACAAGGAGTACACGATGTTCATGATAAAGTACACGAATACGAAATACCCGATGTATCCGCTAAGGGATAACATCGCCCAACAAGATCCATATAGTACTAATCCGTGTTTCCAACGTGTCAGCATCATGTAAAGTAATCTAAAGCAGAAAATATACTCCTAATGCAGGATATGAAATGATCAGAGAATGTACTCGCCTGTATCCGGTGAATCTGGAGAATATATACTGTCCAAGGAGTGGTGTCTGTCTCCTATAGAACAGTACAAGTCACTATGAGTCTACAATGATAATAAGATACAAATCAATACATTCTACATAAATCTTGGTCAATCTAGACCAAAGTCAACTCTTGGTCAACTCTGGTCAACCCTAGAAGTCAAACTAGGTCAACCAAGTCAAACCTAAGTCAAACTAGTCAAACTAGTCTATTCTAGGTCTAACAAGCCATTCTAGGTCCTAACAAGGATAAACAGTCTATTCTAGACTCCATACTAGGCATACCATGCCATAGCCAACCCATAACTCATCTACATGTCACTCTATAAGCCTAACTATAATGCACCCAATATATATATATATATATATATATATATATATATATATATATATATATATATATATATATATATATATATATATATATATATATATATATATAGGATACACACTTTAATATCTAAAAACACAAATTGACAAGGCTATATAATGTAACTTAAAATACATAACCTATAGCCACTACACAATATCATATATATAATACATTATATCATATGGTATCACCCATACACTATATATATCTAACATATATATATAAAAGCACACATTCATATATATAGGAATCCTATGTATATACATATCTCAATTCATATATAGGTATACATATAAAAGAGAGAGGGAAACACATGAATACAAGTGTGTGGGTGAAAGAGGGTGAGAGAGAGAGAGTGTGGTGCCATAAACATAAGTGTGTGGGTGTTGAGAAGACATGTGAGTGACAAATAGTGAGAGTGTGTGGAGAGGAGACATGTGCATGAGTGTGTGTGACTTGAGGGGACAGTGAGGCAAATACACTAGGGTGTGTGTGTGTGAGACTGATACACATTAGTGTGAAACATAACAGTGGCAAAACAGTGAGCAATCAGTGATATAAAGAGTGTAAAAACAGTGAGCATGTGTGTGTTTAGGTGTGTGTGAGTGATGTGAGGAACAAACAGTGACAGTCCATTAAATCCCAGTAAAACAGTTTACAGGATTACCATTTAAAACCCAACTTCATTTCAGATTTAAGCCCACATATCAATCAGGAATCTCAGATTTATATATTGAACAAAACAGTTCCCATAAATACAAATCTCAGATTTCAAATATAGGAACCCCCCTCCCCCAAATCAGTTAACAGTTTACAGTTCAATAGGAAACAAACAACAGTTTAAACAGTTTATTCAAAACATCCCCAGGTTTATGCAACATTGGATTCATATATTTTAGTTCAAACATTCCCAAAATTTAGTTTAAAGTTCTCAGATATCAGTCCTCACTGGAATCACAGATTTAACCCCATAATTCAGTCCTAAATCAATCAAATCTCGACACACACATAGGAACACATTGGTGCACATATATGAGCCTTAATTATAAGTAATTAAAAGTGTTTAATAGGTAAAAATTGATGACAAATCTTATTTTCGAAAATTTGGGAAAATATGATGCAATAGAACTGTTTCACAGTTCAGGTAAATAGGGGAAAACGAGATTTAACAATCAAAATCAATTTAAAATAATGAACTAAAGGTTGGTAATATCAATACACAATGTGTACGTTTCACACAAGTGGTTTGTGTCCATCAAAGTGGACACAAATGTGTCCAATTGAAAACAAATCACAAAACAGTGCACAGAAGACTGTTCCTCGTGCACGTGTTCACGTCGTTCGTGTGCACGGCACGACACGACACAACCCACGTGGTTGTGTCCCAGTGTTGACCTAGGGCTAGGGTTAGGACACCCTGCCACGTGTCCACGTCACGTGTGCGAGACACGGGACACGCGTATCAGTGCACGTTTTCAGTAGAAAACTGCACAGCGCAAAAATAGTTCACGCGTACATGCGTGTCCGACACGACACATGGGGCTCTAAAAATTGGGGAGCCCCGTGTCAGTGTCAGCCCTATCTACACGTCAAATCTCATGTGTCGAGGTGGCGTGTCCTAGGCGATGTGTCCCCCGAAGTGCAGGGCATGCACAGTGCCCGTGCACGCGCGCGCGCGACCACGTGTTCGCGTGCCCGACACGACTCGACACGATACTAAGACTCGACACAAACTCCAGAAACGTATAAGCGAGACCTAAAACTAAAATCCTATTCAAACACAATCCAAAAATTCATACGAAATGCCCATTGAGGCATTTCAACAAACACATTCAGACATGACACTGATACTTGTCCAGTTAGGACACGAATGGACACAAATTTCTAGGGTTTTCTATTCCTATAGTTAGGTTAGGTCTAGGACTCCCTAATGATGCAAAAATTTCAGAATTCTAAGGTGTGGAAATGAATTTACCTATGAGTGTCAAAAGCCTCAAAAAGCTCCACAAAAGTGTGCTCCTCTTGATGGCCAAACTCTTCCAATGCTCTCCAAATCTGAGAATACTTGATACCAACAGCAAGTAGATAGAAATTAGAACCTATTGCAATTTGTTTGGGTTAAAAAGGAATTAAAATGGATTTACTAGGATTTTTGGAAGATGGAGAGTTACCTCTTTCTAAAACTTGGCAAGAATTCCTAATGGAGGCTAGCCCTAACTTTGAGGGTATTAAATAGGAAGGGAAAGATCATAATAACCAGCCATGGGCTGATTAGAATTAGGGTTAGCTACACGGTGTGGGCCTACGGGCTTTAAGTCTCAAGTCATTAGTCATGACTTATGAAGTCATAAGCCATTTTAGCCTAATCAACTCCAAAACTCTCCAAACAAGTTCTAATGACTTAAACCTCACTAAATTAGGTCAAACCAAGTTTACTTAACCTAACCAAGTGGTCTTAACCTAGGTTAGTCACTATGTTAGTCTTCTAGTCAACACTAGTCAAAGTCAACTATAGGGCCAAAATCAATTCTACTAAAAATTACTAAAAATTATATTAATTATAATAAATCCAAATAATAAATAATAATTCCAAATAATTCACAAAATTTCAAAAATGACCAAAATACCCCCAAGCTAGAAAAGTGGTAGTGACACTCATTAACCCCCATTAATTTTCTCTCTTACATTTATTCCTTCACAACAAATGTAGAGGAGATCATTCTCACATTATGACCATAGCTTTTATAGGTTTTCCTAAAACCCTAGTTTAAGGATTTATTAGGGATTTTCTTTTTTAGAGAGGAATATATATATATATATATATATATATATATATATATATATGTGTGTGTGTGTGTGTGTGTGTGTGTGTGTGTGTGTGTGTGTGTGTGTGTGTGTGTGTGTGTATTGTGTGTGTGTAGAGGAGAGTGGTGGTGGTGGTGTCAGGAGAGAGTGTGTGTTTTATTGTGTGTGTCTATATATATTTACATGTGTGTGTACGTATTTATATATATATATATAGATATGTGTGTGTGTGTGTGTATGTATTTATATATATAGGTAGGAGTGTGTGTGTGAGTGTATATATATATATATATATATATATATATATATATATATATATATATATATATATATATATATATATATATATATATATATATATATATATATGTGTGTGTTGTGTGTTTGAGAGTCTATATATATATATAGATAGCTAGATGTTTAGATAAATATATAGATAGATATATATATATATATATATATATAGAGGGAGGGAATGAAGAGAATAAGAAGTAGCAGCAATAGCAGTAGGAAGCAGGAACAGCAGCAGCAGCTACTGCAGTAGCAGCAGCAGCATTAGCCATAGCAGCAGCAACAACATTAGCCATAGCACTGGCAACAGCAGCAGTTAGCAGGAATAGCAGTAGGAGCAGCAGTATACGGAGAATAAGGAGAAGAAGACGGAGAATAAGGAGAAGGAGACGGAGAATAAGACGAAGAATGAGGAGAATGAGACGGAGAATAAGACGAAGAATAAGAAGAATAAGACGGAGAATAAGGAGAAGGAGAAGGAGAATAAGGAGAAGAAGAATAAGAAGAAGAATAAGACGGAGAATAAGGAGAAGAAGAATAAGACAGAGAATAAGGAGAAGGAGACGGAGAATAAGACAGAGAATAAGGAGAAGGAGACGGAGAATAAGGAGAAGGAGAAGGAGAATAAGGAGAAGAAGAATAAGAAGAAGAAGGAGACGGAGAATAAGGAGAAGGAGACGGAGAATAAGGAGAATGAGAAGGAAAATAAGAAGAAGAAGAAGAATAAGAAGAAGAATAAGGAGAAGGAGAATAAGAAGAAGAATAAGACAGAGAATAAGAATAAGGAGAAGGGAAGGAAATAAGAGAAGAAGAAGGAGAAGGAGAAGGAGAAGGGAATGTAGGAAATTAAATTAGAGAGAGTTTGTGAGTGAGTCGAATTTAGTGAAAGGGTAAATTAAGATATTGGCCTACGGGAGGTTCTCACGGATTGGTATTCCTGGATCTCGACGAGAGATGTTGCTCCTTGTTAGCTTGGGATGTATTGCACAAGCTCCCTTGTAGCTCTTGCGCAATATGTGGTCACTGATTCTAGAGAAGACTTGCTTCCTTCTCATAGAATCTCGTGTAGTGACGTGTCCTGTTTGGATCCATTCTACCAATTAGGGGTAGGAGAGTAGTAGCGTATGCCTGTGATCAAATCCATCTTGCATTCTTGAACTGTGTTAGTCATATACCGCACTTATGACTAGCTAGGCCAGTTCTTTACAGGTTCCCAAGCCGGTCACAAGCTGAAACTACTACTCACACACATTAGATAGATGGCTTACCCTGATTTGTGTACATACCATGATCAGTTCTACTTTTCTGTTCTAGCTCTAGCTCTACAGCTTACCATGCCATGATACATATATGTACACTCCATAATTTCATTGTATATGCTCTATTTACAGTCTTATGGCTTTTATTCTATCTTAAGATCTGTTATGAGATATATGTACCCGTTCTATCCTGACCGGATTTGTTGAAAATATTTACAGATATAGAGGAGGACTATTATTGCACTTACTACGGCCCACCGAATGTAGTAGGTTTAGAGGCAGATACCCTAGATCAGCAGGGTGCAGTACCGCAGGGCGAGATATCGCCTATCCTGTAGATAGAGTAGGTTTTTGTACTGGACCTTGTCTCCAGTCACTCTTGGGACTGTTATTATTTTGGCTTGCATTAGAGACTTTGGACTTAGACTTGTATATTCTTTGTGTTTGGACTTGACCGATTATATTTTATTGTCGTGTTGTCTTTATCTTTCAGTATTTACTTTATCATCTTAGAGTTGTGATTGAGCACTCATATATTATCATTGCTTGTCCTCCATTCGGTGTTGACCATATTCTCGACAGGTTTTTTTGATATTATATAAACTGTTGTTATAGTAGTAAACCTACAGCGTTTCACACCGTTTTTACGGTGTGGGCTGGGCGTTGTTACGCACACGTGCCCTTACAGCGGGTGCGGGTCGTGACAGACAACGTGCCAAAAATTGAGTTGCTCATGTGCTACCGAAATTCTTTTCGATTTTGTGGTTGTGTTCATGTCTGTGCAATATAGTTTGTAATGCTTGAAGAATTTATGAACATATTTATGAGCCTGGGATGTACTATGTCAATAAAGTTCGTGTCTTTGTTTGTCGTAACAAAGTTCATCTTCTTAGTAAAATCCCCTTTCAAGTAGGGCTGTAAAACGATTCAAACTGTACACATTCGGCTCGTGTTCGGCTCGGTCCAAGCTTAGTTTAAGCTCGTTCGTGGACTAATCGATACTGAGTTCGACCATAGATTGTTCAACTCGATCTTGTTCGCAAACAGATTCGAGCTCGGCTCGATTTCTCATATTAGGATTTTTTTCTATATGTTATGCCTTTTTAATAGATAAAAATATATTTTGTCTTAGAAATTTTACTCATTTTTTTGTTCTTTATATGATGGTAAATTTATGATGTGAAGAGCATAAGTAATTCAATAAAAAAGTCTTTAAAACTTGAGAGAAACAGTGTGATAGTCTATACAATATGTCCTATATAATACTCACTACTAGGGCTGTAAAATAATTCAAACCGTTCGCATTCGGCTCATGTTCGGCTCGGTCCATGCTCGGCTCGAATCAAACTCGTTCGATAGTTGAGTCAAACTAAGCTTGAACACTCTTTGTTCGAGCTCGTTCGTTCGATTTTCAGCCCTACTTGCAAGCCATGTATTTTAGGTTTATAAATACATATCAGATGGTCCTCAAAAGTTTGTGTGCACCGACTTTGCTTTTACTTTTGGTAAAAGAACTTCAAACTTTAGGTGCCACCACAAAATTTGATGCTCGGCTTTGTTGCCACCTTGTACGGATAGACAAAGTTATTACACTTTGATACCCAAAAATATTCATCTAATGCGCTCACAAGACTTTTACATCCTCTATGTTTCATCTAAGTTGTCTTTGGTACTATTGACTATTTGATATAATACATCCCAGGCTCACAAATATGCTCACAAATTCTTCAAGCATTACAAACTCAGACGCGAACAAAACCACAAAATCGAAAAGATTTTGGTAGCACATGAACAACTCAATTTTTCTGGCACGTTGTACTAGTGTAATTCAGAGTGTCTTTCTTGTCTAATATGTGTCTGATATAGTTACAACATGGGATACAACAACCACTTTGGAGTATCGTAGCTTCTGAGATGAAACACAATATTTTGAGCATATATTAAAACCCTTAGGAAGGGCATTTTTGATGCATATCTTAGTCATATTGCAAGTAAATGATTGAGACTTTGATAATGTTTGTTGCAGGAAGCACGGACAATTGAAAAAGTTGCGACCATTATGTATTGCTTCATGTCCGATACGAATCGATCAAAGTATAAACACTACAAAATACACTTACCAGAAATATACAGTATGAGTGTCACTATGAATTTATTTTCCTCCTACCATATCTGTGTCCAATTATCTTCTGTTTCACAAAGGGCTATTGTTCATGGTGACGCAACTAATAAAATCATTTGCTATTTTGACTACATTGACACATTGTACACCGAATAAATATCCTACCTCAGAGAATTCAGTATCATATCTTACATTCTATAAATTTCCGGATATATTTTGAACATACAAATCATCATCATCATCGTCCAAAGTCCATTTCTGTTGCAAATAAGGGTTGGCAACATTCACACATATTAAGATCCCATGGGCTCCTCCAATGTCAAAAAAAAAAAAAAAATCCTAAACTATTCTTACCTCCAAGCCCCCACTAAAAATGGAAAGTAAAATAAAAAGCGATGTGGTTGGGAAGGGGAAAAAAATAGGAAGGAGATGATTTTGGGGAAAAAAAATCATGGTCCCACTAATTTTTTCTCTCCAAGGGGTGAAAAGTGGAAAGACATGAGAAATATTTTTTAAAAAATCTCTCAAACAACTAAAGTATAAATTATGATTCTCCAAGGGATGAAACCAAGGACTAAATAATAATTATATCTTTATCTTACAAACAAACACAAGTTATTTTTTACTTCTTTTTTCTCTACTTTTTTGTCGTCCAAACGATTTTCACTTTCTTTCCATTTTTCTTCTCCTCAAAATTTTCTTTTCCTCAAATTTTTTTTTTCAAACACACCATAAGGGTGGTGTTGAGTTAAGCATTTATCGTCCTTATCCATGTAACTTAATTATAAGACTAAATTCTTGCACTCTTTTGGATACTGTTAAATTAGGTTTTTAAAAAAATACCATGTGAGATGCTAATATTTGAAACATGTGATTTTTGTAGGCTTGAGTTAAAAATAATACTTTTAATCGAAACTAAATGGTGTCTTCTCTCTAATACTATTAAGTACATATGTGCACGTGCGTTGTAAGTATTTTATACTACTTTAGAATATTAAACAATAGTTTTAAATATTTACACATGTTTTATACAATTTGAGTAATAACAAAGAACAGTTTTCTTTTTCCAAAGTTAAGGAGCTTTAATCTTGAAATAAAAGAATTATTTAATTTTTTTTTCTATACATAATTATCTAACTACCTATCTTAAATTTAATGGATAATTTTACATAAAAAAACATAGATAAGTGTATTTTTGAAAAAAAAAAAAAAACTTCAAGATAAACTCTCAACTTTTTATTATTGTACATTAGTATCTATTAAGGTTAGTTACAAATAATAAAGCTAACAACACAAAAACAAACCAACATTAACTTTTAAGTAAGAAATCTTTTTTTTTTTTTTGAAAAGAAAGCTTTCATTCATTCATAGGAATTAGTATCGGTAGTAGTATCAGTAGACTGAGAAACTGGATAACTACAAATAGAGATACATCTAAAAGTAACTAATCGATAAATGCAGTTGGTGAGTGATAGAACTCATTCTTTTGGAATTGTAGTGCTGCAGATTGTTGAATGAAAGAAATGCATGGAGAAGGGGTGTGGAGGTGGCATTGAGTTGGTTCGCCAGATCGGTTAGTTGCCAAGTGATGTCGAGTTTTTCATCTTTGAGGAGTAGAACAACCACAAGAGCATCTCCATCCACAATGAAATTACGCCTCTTAAGTTTTGAAAGAATCTCAAGATCCAATCTAAGGGTCTGAATTGTAACCGTGTTTTCACAGGTTCTGGGACGTTTTTTAACCGACCGTTTATGAAAATCCATGCTTGTTAATTTTTTTGAGACACTGGTTTGGTCGGCTCAAAAATCACTCAAAATCGGTGTTATGAATTTTTGGATGGCTTTATAACACCTCAAATTGGTGGATTTTGAAAGATTTTATTATTTATTCCATTTATATCCTCACCAAAAGTATCTATACCACTATATAATGTCAAAAGTTGGATTTTACCGTGAAAATTTTCTTTCCAAAAATACCCTTGATTATATTTACAAATTAAAAAGATTAAAGCTAATAGGGTAAGTAGGTATCAATATAGATGGGAGGGGACAACATAACCAGCCTCTTTTTATGTATGTACACCTTTGTTTCAGGCGATGGAAGCCCTCCTGCAAATCCGGCTATTTTCGAACTTTCTTTCCCTTTCACAATTCTTGCGATTCCCGGCCCGGCGCGAAGCGTGGTTATGTACATGTTCCGACTCGCCGGTCATTATGGATCTAGTGGCATGGCGAGGCGAAGGGATTGGATTTCACCTAGTTTCAGATCAGTGGACAACCAACGTGTATACTTTTTCGTGTTGTTGTTGTTGACGGTGACTTTTGGTCTTTCTAAATAGTCTTACATACATCTATAAAATAATATAATAATAATAATAATATACAATAAGTTTAGAATAATTAATGTGGATGACTTTTTGTCATCCTAATAATAATATACAATTATTATTTGCTTTCCAAGTAACAAAAAGGGCTTATTATGGCTCGTTTGGTTCAAATTTTTGTACTCCTAGGAATATATTTTCAATTCCTTTCCCATGGGAAAGAAATTCAATATTTTCATACCTATGTTTGGTTACACACAGGGTAAGAAATCTTAATTTATTTAGTTTTTCTTAAATACCCTTTCATTAATTTCATGATGATTCACATGTTTGAGATATAAATTAAAATTTTGAAAATAAAGAGAGGGTATTACCGTCCAAACAAATGTCCAAACAACATTCCTAGGAATGCAAAACTATTCCCAAGAGGGGACTTGGAAATAGCTTTCCCACATCAATGAGAATGTGAAGCCCCTCCTATTCCCTCCTATTCCCAATCCTAGATATACCAAACATGGATAAGGAATTCAAAATCCATTCCCAAGCCTAAAAAATTTGAACCAAACGCCCCCTTCGTGTTTAGACCCTGGGTTTTATACCAACGTAGAGTTTAAGCCCTAACATGTCCAATTGGAGAGTTTGGACTATGAATATTTTTTTTTTCCCTATTATAACCTTTCTCCCCATGCATGAGAATAATTTTTTTTAATGTAAAATGGAGGGTATAATGGAAAAGATTGAAAAAATAAATAAAATCCAAGGCCTAAACTTTCTAATTGGACATGTTAGGGCATATACTCTAAACTGGTATAAAATCTAGGGTCTAAACTCTAATTAGTCCTAACAAAAATACGTGCAATGCACATGCATATATACTAGTATAATTATAACTAATAATACCCTTTCATATTTAATTTTATTTGTGTAAAATTTTCCAAAACCGCTAGTTAGTGAATTACCAAGCATGGAATTGATGGTTAGAAGCCCCTAGTTAAAAATCACCCAAAATCGGATCTCTCATAATCGTTCATAATCGGTACTCTGAAAATACCTCATAATCGCTACCCCTACAATTGTCAAACAGGCCCTAAAACCGTGCAATTTCAAGAGTAAGATATGATCGCTGTGAGAATGATGAATTCCACGTCATTGCAGTTAAGAAGTTCGCTTGATCATCTCGAGCTATAGTTGAAGCAGCAATGGCTGATGAGGACGTAGCTCCATCCACGTTTATTTTAAGAAAT
>JANAVB010011290.1:0-61791 GCA_029216955.1 Iris pallida
CATCCAACTATTAATTTCTACAATGTCAAATAGATAAGGGATTATAGGTTATAGGAAACAATGATGTAAGGAGCTGTGCATGAGAGTAGATTAGATTAGCTACTTGGTATATAGGAACATTAATAAGAAAGGGAATTGAGTTAGTGGATACAATGATTAGGAGAAAGATTAATATAATGTCTGAAAGAAAAAAAAGTGGGTAAGCGAAAAGTCAACGGAAATTGATACTAGTGGTTTTGGAATTTGGTACAGTTGAAAAGAGAGAGAAATGGGTTAGAAATAGTTGTGGGTAAATTATTAACAAATAGCATTATAGATGTAAAAAGAATAGGAGAGAGAATAATATTAATTTAGTATCAGAGGAGGATGTTATGAATTTTATTAGTGCATATCCGCCCCAAGTAGGATTACATGGAAATACGAGAAAAGAATTTTGGAAACGTATGGATAGTTTTATTCAAAGAGTATCTAGAGTTGAAAAGCTATATTTCTGAGGCGACTTAAATGGTCATGCTAATGATAGTGTGCATGGAGGTCATAGTTATTAAGTTAGGAATAAAAGGGATATAAAATCATTGATTTTGCAGTTTGATATGATCTTATGGTAGCATATTCTTGTTTTAGGAAGAGGGGTGCACATTTAGTTATTTTTATGAACATATCAAATATTAGCAAGATAGATTACATTTTTACTAGGAAAATTGATAGACTAACATATAAAGATTGTATTATACTAGAAGAGAGCCTAACCACTCAATATATGTTGATGGTCTTAGCTGTTAGTATTAGGAAATGGAAAAGAAAAAAAATGGTGGAGAAGAGACCTAGAACCAAATGGTAGAACTTGAAACGAGTGAACTTAATAAATTTTAAGGATACAATGATAAAGGAAGGAAGATGAGAATTAAGCGGATTCTAATGTTATGTGGTACAATATGATAAGTTGTATTAAGAAAGTAGCAAGGGAGATTCTAGGAGTGTCAAAAGGTTATTAAGTCAAAAAGAATATTCTAGGGAGATTCTAATGTTATGCGGACCTCGAAATAAAATTTGTGCTGGAAAGAGGAAGTTCAAAGATTATTAAGTCAAAAAAAATTGTCCTATAAAGATTGGCAAAAGTGAAAGTGAGAAAAACTTTGAGCAATATAAAATAGCAAATAAGGAAGCTAAAAAGGCAGTTAGTGAAGCTAAATATAAGACCTATGATTACTTATATAGGAAAGAAACCAAGGGAGAAAAATATATTTATAAGTCCGCTAAGAGTAGGAAAAGGAGCAGAGACTTGGATAATATTAAGTGTATCAAGAATAAGGACCAAACAAAGAAATACTGTATTAGTAAAAGAAAATGATATTAAGAAGGACCAAAAAGTGGAGGAGTTATTTTCACAAGTTAAATGAAAGTAACTTAGAAAACATAGTTTAGATTCATAGTTAGCTTAGAATAAGTCATATTGTTATTGTCATAAAATTAGAATTTTTGAAGTATGCATTTTAAAGAAAATGAAAAAGAAAGAAATGGTAGGACCTGATAATATTTGTATTGAGGTTTGGAAAAGTTTGGGGGAGAAATGATTGATGTGGCTTACTGAATTATTCAACAAAAAATTAAGGACTAACAAGATGTCAGATGAATGGAGAAGCAATATTATGATACCCATATTTAAGAACAAGAGAATATACAAAATATAACAACTATTGACGAATTAAACTTATGAGTTGTACCATGAAACTATAGAAGATAGTGATTAACCAAATATTAAGAAAAGAGACTATAATTTCCAGTGTTGTAAAAAGCGGACTAGTCGGCCGATGTCGACTCGATTTGATGGTTGAGCGGGAAAACAATCGGCGGAGCGCCTAGCCGGACTTAGTCGGCCGACTAGGCGGCCAGGCGGGGACTAGTCGGCTGACTGTTGTACTGTTTGAAAAAAAAAAAGGGGTCAAGCTATCGACCCACCTTCAGAAGAAGAAGTCAGAAGGAAGAAAAAAGGGAGAAAATTTTGAAAAAAAGTACTCACCTGGTCCCGCCGACGGCCGACCTGACCCCGCCGACCTCCGTCGACTTCCACAGCCCGACTTCATCCGTCGACTTCCACAGGTATTGTTGATGTCGCTGCTTTTTTGTATCTTTTTGGTGCCCTTTTTTTGGTTGTAGTCTTCTTCTTTGTTTGCTACTGCTGCTACTATTTTTTTGGTATTTTTTGCTGCTGCTGTTACTTTTTTCTTGCTGCTGCTGTCTTCTCCTTTTTCTTTTGTTGTTCCTTTTTCTTGCGTACAGCGCTGCTGCTGCTGTCCTTGTATATATATCTATATATGTACATCTATATATAATATAAGAAATGGATGTATAAAAATAAAGAATGAATGATATATATAAATATGATATAATGAAATATGTGTGATTATGTGGAGTCCTGGTCCTTTTGGACTCTGTCTTTTTTCTGTTTTTTAGGGCACATTTTTGTTTTTTTTACTGCACTTTTTTTCCTTTTTTTAACAAAATATAATTTAATTGTTTTAATTATAGAATTGGGAAGATATATATTGCATAACAATTTTTTATTGTATATATATATATATATATATATATATATATATATATATATATATATATATATATAATTAAAAAAATTCTAAACCGACTAATTCGACTAGTCCCCGACTAGTCCGATTAATCTCTAGTCCACGCGAACCGACTAGCAACCGACTAGCGATTTTTACAACCTTGATAATTTCATAGAATTTGTTTGAATTTATGTCGAAAATATTTACTATGGATGTCATTTAGTTACTAAGAAGATTAAAGAAAAGAGAGATATATATATGGTTTTTATTGACTTTGAGAAAAACTTATGATCGAGATTCTAGGGAGATAATGTGGTAGGTTATGAATAAGAAACACGTTTATAGTAGTTATATTAAGACTATCAAAGATATGTACGATAGAGTTACGACGATTATGCGAACTATTGGAGTAGATAGTAATATGTTCCCTATTACCATTGGTTTACATCAAAAATTAATGTTGAGTTCTTACCTTTTTGCGATAGTTATGGATAAAATTACTACACATATCCAAGAGGAGGTTTCGTGGTGTATGATATTTGTTGATGATATTGTGTTGGTTGATGAGTGTAGAGAATGGTTCGATGCTAAAATCGAAGTATGGAGAGACTTTGAAATATAAAAGATTTATGAGTAGTAGAACGGAAAAAGAGTATGAAATGTAATTTCAACCAAAAGTTAAAGAGAAATAAAGGAGGACTCTATATAGATGGACAAATATGCCTAAGAGTTATAGCTTTTTGGTATTTAGGATCAATTTTTCATCTTGATGGAGAAATTGAGAAGGATGTTATGCATAGAATTAAAACATGATGGTCGAAATGGAAGAGTGCTTATAGAGTACTTTGTGATCGCAAGATACCTTTTAAGTTGAAAGAAATTCTACATGGCAGATATAAGAGTAGCCATGCTTTATAAACCAGAGTGTTGGACAATTAAGAAACATGTCCAGAAAATTATTATAGTTGAATTGAGAATGCTAAGATGGATGAGTATCAAAATACATTATAAGATGGATGAGTATCAAAATACATTATATGATGGATAAGAAATGAATATACTCGTAGGAAGTTAGTGATGATAATTAAGGATATGTTGGGGGCAAAATCGACTTAGGTAGTTTGGACATGTGCAACGCAGACTAATAGATGCTCATGTAAGGAGGTGCTATGATATAGTAGATTATGGGGCCGATAGGAGTAGAGGTGGGCCTAGGCTAATATGGTTTGAAGTGTTAAAGAAGGATATGGATCTTATTAACGGTACAGAGGACATGGCCCTTAACAGAGTTGAATGAAGAGAATCGTTATTTTTAGTCCTCTTCTTCCCTTCAAATACTTACTAGACTAGTGATCTTTAATGATCGGAAGTTGCTTGATAACTCACTTTCTGGAGAGTCAAGAAATAGTAGATTATTTTATTTCCCGGTTGAAGGAGAGTTTGTGCCATGACAAACACCATCATTAAGATTTATTGGCTTTAAATATCGTATTTGATATACTAGCATAAAGGCACGAACAAAATATACTAGCATAAGGCAGGCACAATGTCATCTTAATCTGTTACCATGACTAAAAGGTTGTCAATCGAATAGAAAGAAAAATATAAAATCAATCAGTCAATCAATTGTACTTTGAGTGAACAGAAAACAAAATGCACTGACAATTAGATACCAAGAAAACCAGCATTGTTACTTTGAAAAATTAACATTTTAGAAAAACTATGAATCAATTGAAACCAGCCTCTTTGGTGACCCATATTACTCTAGAGTTGTAGATTTGACAATCATTAAATCATATCACTCGAGAGTGCAATGTCTAACTAAATCCTCAAGTATCGGCCCAACTCAAGATTTTAAGTATCGGACAAAATAAAGATTATGATCAAGGTTTGTAAGTATTGGCCAAAATCGATATGTTTCACATAGGAATTGGAGGCTCAGAGATCCCGAAACAACCAAATCTAAACTGATTCAGAACCATTGAGCACCCTCCCCCTTCCCTCCCTCCCCCCGACATGCTGAAACTGATGAAACTAGAAACCGATCAATTCAAAACCACTGAGACTTTCTGAAATAGCATAAACCGATACTCATTTCTGCCATTTCCTTTCCATCTTAGAAAAATTATGAATCAAAAGTGACATTGAAACGGCTTTTTAAATTTTGGTTCTGATAGTAAATGTCATGAGTCTTTGTTACTGTTTGCTAAGATTTCAAAAGATATGTATAAAATGGCAGTCACTTAAATAGTACTCTTTTAAACAGATATTAATCAGTCAATTTAAACTCCAAAAAGAAAATATTAATCAGTCAATTTCAAAGGAAAATGAAAGCCCTAACAAAGAACTTACATTTCTTTGAACCTCTTCTTCCATCCGTTTGTGAGGAAAAAGGTCGAGGACGGAAAGGAAATGGCAGGAAATTAGTTGACTTAAGAATGGAGAGAAAATGGCACAAGGTCCGTTGTGAGCCACATTTATGTCTTACCCATGAATTAAGATTGGGAGAACTTATTTAGCTTTATTATTCAAGGATACAACTGTCAATAAAATTTGAGTCCGGCTTCAATAATCTCTCCAGTTCTATATATATATATATATATATTTTAGTATAGATGGTTTGGTTCCAGTCCATTATTTTATGACTATCAGAATTCTTAAAAATAGCCACAGGATTTGTGTGAAACAAACATATGAAGATTGTCAGTCTTGTAGTTCATCTCCATTATTTAGTTCACACTCTTGCTTATTTTTTCCCCATATATCCGATTGTTGATTTCTTCGTGAACACCTCGCTCATAATTTGTACTTGGGAAACTCTCTATGTAGGTTCTTCCACCAAATGGTGATGTATATTTCTATATTGCGGACTTTTTTGTCTTTTCCCTATTTTAGGACTGATGTATTTATAGTTTGATATATATGCCTTAATGAGATTGCTACGCTCGTATACTTAGCCTGCTTAGTAAGAACAGTAAGAGGACCATTATATGGATTAATAAATTTGATGATTCCAAATCTACTTCAGTTTTAGCATCTCTTATTTACCATGCTGATTGCTGAGATGTTGCATATATAGATGACTTAGGTCCAGGCACTGTATACTGTGCAATTTTTTACAGAATGTCCTCTCTTGCCTATCTTCTTTAGGAGGTTAAGCACAATAAACTAAATAGGTTTTGATGTCTATGGATGATATTTGTAGTCTTTGTACTGAGTTGGCTTATTTTGTATGGCATTTCTAGATTTATTACCTGGATGGAGGCGTATTATGGAGCAATACCACAGGGAAGCCCTGTAAGTTGACTCTTTATATATATATTGAAATGGTAATTTTATTACAATTTTGGACCACGTAATGGCCCACAACCCAGTCCGGAGGCCTACAAACTGGCCCGAAGGCCCACAAACCCGGCCCGAAGACCCACACCTAACCCGCCAAGCCCGCACCATGGCTGAGCCATTTGATTCCCACCACCACATGGGGAATTAAATGCTTCCCCCAAGCCTTAAACCCAAGACCTTTCGCGGGGGGGGGGGGGGGGGGATGCCTCTCACTCCTACTACTTGGGCTAGGAGTGCTTGGCTTATATATATAGGCGATGTTTTATGGTTACTATCGCAAGTTATTGAACCATTATTTCCTTATGCATGGGTATTGAATGTCTACTACCACTTTTTAGAACTAGTGGTATAATGTCTAATTTTTCACTTGGAGAGATGTTTTTCTTCTGACTCCTAAATACTTCTCTTTTGCCACATGTGGCCATACATTTCCATCAATTATTTGCTTTCATTCTTTGTAATTTGAGATTTGTTCATTTCATTGTCCATACAAACAGGGATCACTAATCTCTCGTGTCAACTTTGCTTCTTGTTTTCTACTGTGTCTCATTTTACGGTTCCTTGAAATGTTGTCAGAATTATGAACTAAACCAAGTAGATGAACTACAATCTTATAGGAACAAAAAATAATCTTGTAATATCTAGTCAAGAGGTCTTATAAGTATTCCGTAGATCACTCAAATAAAAGTATTCCGTAGATTAACGGATGATTGTGTCAAAGTAAGCATGAGTCCTTCATTCATGGGGGATAAATAGAGAAGCAATCAAGACAGTTTCAACATATCAAGTGAAGATTTTGTGATACTTAGTTTTGAAGAGAGATTCTTTAAGGACTGGAAAGTAACCCTGACCAATCAAATAAAAGTTGTGTATGACTAGGGTTCTACCAATGCAAGCCCCAATCATAGTCAAAATCTGAGCTTGATCCTGAGTCAGAAAAAACGCTAGCTATATGCTTAACTAGTTGACGAGGAGGCTTTTCTGGGAGACATGGTTCTTTCAATTCCGCATCGGATTAAAGCATCAATGCATCAAATTGAGGGCTCGGGCTCTGGTATCCGTCTGTGAGGTAAGACCACACAACATCGTCAACTGGCTTCCCACCACATCTACTGCTCCACCAGCTGCCAAGACCTCTTATGTTGTGGTATTTCCTTAGAGATTCTTCCATGGTGTTTTGGCTTGCAATAAAGCTAGGGTCATGATCGAGCAAGACGTAGTCCTATCTATCTACCTCTTAAGACAAAATATCTTGAGTACCTATGATGGTGACTATATCTGCTGGCATGTGATGTTTTGACATAGAATCAAGTTGTTGTGAATGGGCAAAGGCAGGTACTCTTATTTTACGACGGCTCCTTTATTTCCTCTCCTCGACGTATTGTTATCAGCCAGACTCCTTGTCACTTCTTTCTATGGGATTGTCACATACATTCTAAAGTAGCGTCTAAAAAGGTTCCCGTGCGTTGATAAAGCCTTCTTGAACTACTTCTTTATCAAGTGAAGATTTTGGTGATACTTAGTTTTTGAAGAGAGATTCGTTAAGAACCTGACAGTAACCGGGATGACTCAAATAAAAGTTGCATAGAACTAGGAAATGTATTGATGAAGTATATTGGCCTTTGTAGGATAAGTGGTTAAAGTACTCAAACTAAAACCCCAATTATCTACCATGGAGCTTGCTAGTAGTGATTACTTGTCGTTAATGTGGACATGTGTAGGAGGATAAGTGGGACAAATATATTTGCACAATGAGAAAGGATGTTCGAGATTAATTTTTGTCCATATATTCCTTGGAGCCTAGATTGGAACTTTTGTAGCATACATCTTTATCAGTGATCAGAGATGAAGTATTTGTTTAAGTTAATTTTGAACATAAAGGCCTTAAAGTAACATACTCATTGCACTTCGATAACATTCTTTCTTTCAACCACCCTTGAACTTCTTTTGCACTTGTTAACTACCACAACAAGGTGGCCAAAAATTCAAAAAGAAATCGCAACAATCTTGTATACACCGTCTCCTCCACCAACACCTTTTCCTCCACCTCCTTATCTCCTTACCCTCCACCTTCTTCTCTTCACCTCCTCAACCACTTCCTCATCCATATCATTATATATCCTCCACCTCCCTCACCGCCTCTGCCTCTGCCTACATCTCTTTAGCAAACTTGACACAGTCTGACGTTGATCTGATGGTGGCGAGGTTGAGAATCCCACTATGTACATGACGGCCAAATCACCAGCTTGGACGACCAAGCCAAGGATGTAGAAATAAAACAACTATTGTTCCAAAGAAAGCAATAGATTAACTTAATTCTTAATAACTTGATTAAAAGAAAGGACCCAAGGGATCTTATTTATAAAGAAGAGAGGATACAAAAATAGAAACTCTTGAAATATTTATAAAATATTAAATAAATTCACTGAGAAACTAATATTATATTATCATATATTGAAACTCCTAGACTATTTTGAGATCTTCTAGACAGATTATTTAAATTGATTGGACCGGTCAACTAATTGGACCAGTTGACCGATCGTGCTCTCTCGTCATACACTCTTGTTAAACAAAAATTGTCATCGAGTTCTCCGAAATTTGAATTCGACAGTGCCAAATGAACAAGTACTCAGCGTAACGAAAACCCCCAATATGCATTCGATCGTATTTGTGTACCCAAATAAATACTTGGAATACATAGGACGATGCCTCTATTTTCATAAGGTGCTTGGGGTTAACGCCAAAGTAGTGCAGGTAGGATAAGATCCTTGTCATCGCTTAGAAAATATAATGACTCTTCAGGGAGTATGGAAGACAACATTAGCTTGTCAACCTTGGTTGTTGCTACCACATTATCACAACTTTCAATGTCGATGATAACATTGCAAAAAAATTCTTGCCAAGTGCACTTGGTATTGATAATGTTGTGTAGCCAATCCTCTTCTTTAGCTTCTACATTAATACTTCGTGGCATAATTAAGGCCTCATCTTGGTCAACGTAGACGATCTCTTCTCCTTCGCCATCCCACTTTGTAGGCTTATCGAAGTGTTTGAGTTCTTTGCTTACCATCGACTCGATCTCGATCGATGCATCTCTATCAAAATAGAGAATCAGTGTTCCTTCAACTTCAAAAGCTTCGAGTAGGTTTGACCAAGAATGAAATGTCATCGTGCTCAACTATCATCAAAAATAGAATGGACGTTCCTTCAACTTCAAAAGCTTCGGGTAATTTGACCAAGAATGAGACGTCATTGTGCTCAATTATCATCAAAGTAGTTAACTCGGGAGATTCCAATGGGACAATTGAATGATGAATGGGAGTTTTGACATAGGTTTCATCCCTTTGATCTAATTAACTTCCATTCTATCTTCCCCGCAAGGTGTATTGGTTGTGGTAAATATGTTATTGTATACCTAGATACGTTGCGATAAAGCTCCTCCTGAAGACCTTCCACAAAACAATGTATTTTTTGTTTCCTCTCTCTCTCTCTCTCTCGATTCGATGCAAATAGCAAATTCGTTGAAACTTCTCCACATACCTTTGTAAAGAATTTTTTTTCCCATGACTGCACTCTTGATATTGCTTGTAAGGATCAAAGTCGGGAGGAAGAGATCGTTGTAGTATCATAGGTCGCATCTTGGGTCATGACTCAATCAATGTTCTTCTGAAGTTTGAACGATTGATTTCTCTCTACCAATAGGATGCAGTGCATGTCAGTCGATCAACTACCTTCTTCACTTATTTCCACTCGGAAATCTCATGATGTAAGAATTTTTGTCATAGCTACTATCCAATTTAATCTCTTTGATCCCTTTTGATCCATCAAGATGTGGAATTTGCACATTGACTTTAGTCTTAAACTTTGAAGGGGCTATGTAGTTGATTTCCATGTTGAAGAGGGTGTCAAAACGGATCATAATCAAGATGGATGTATGAATTTAGATATAAACAGGCTAGTGGGTCAAGTTTTGGAAGTGGATCGGATCTGGTTTGTTTAAGTTAATGAGGTAATGTAGTGGGTATATAGGTTAATTAGGTTTGGTAATGGGTCTTGCAAAAGGGAACTGGTTTGATGAAACTGATTGATCTGTGTGAAACTAGGATTTTGTGAAAGTGGATTGGGAATCAGAGGTTGCTGATTGGATTTGAAGAGGGAGGCGGCAACTGGATGGTGGTGGCTAGAAGGTGCACAAAACTGAAGAGGAAGGAAGGCGATGTTGGTGATTATAGACTCTGAGATTGGCTCAAGAAGGGATGACAGCTGGAGGTGGATAACTGAGAGGGATAGTAATGGTGTCGATGGTTCCGGTTGCATGCGAGTGCACACAGAGGTGTTGGATGGCTGGCCGGAGATGCTGGGACTGTGATGATCGAGATGCTGCAATGGCGAGGCAGCCTGGTCTTTCGTGGTCGTGGTTCGCGGCATTGACGACGATGACGGTGGTTGTTAGAAACAGTACATGGAGGAGTCTTGACTCCATGAGGTGTCTGGCCTCATGAGGGGCAACAAGATGTTGTTGAGGAAGGTGTGGGAGGAACTGTGCAGTCAAACTGGTAGGGGTGGCTGCGTAGCTCGAGACCAGTGATCTGATGATGGAAGGAGCAGTTGGAGAGGAGCGGTGGGCGAGGTTGACTAGTGGATCTCGGGATCGGGGGAGGACTTGGCACTGGATTCGAGGACTGGGGACGGAGAGAACTCTTCGGCTCCATAGTGAGGTGAAGACGACATATGGTGGCTGGTGGCTCAGTCTGGTGAAGGCAGTGGTGGGTGCGAAGAGCGGCAGAGCTTAGGGGGACTAAGATGAGGTGGGACGTGTCTGATATTGGAGATGGTTGTGTTGATGTGTCAAGTCCAACGATGATGGACTTGTCCAACTTTTGATCTGGTCTTTTAGATCCAACTCCACCAACAAGACTGATTTGGATTTTTGTTATTGGTGCGTGGCGGAGCATTGTGGATGGAGACGATCGAAGCCAAGGATGGTGATGGCGGTAGGTATGGATGGCGACGACGAAGACGGAGGGTAACTAGTCGGCGGACGTGGCTCTAATACCGATCGACGTAGGGAGTCATTGGGGTATCGGAGATCCGATTATAGCAAGGTCTAGGATCCCGCTACGGATGTCATGATTTGTCGTTGATCCGATGGTGGCAAGCTTGGGAACCCCACTACGAATATCGACGACCAAATCACCACCTTGGATGACAAAGCCAAGGATATAGTAACAGAACAACTCTTGTTCCAAAGAAAGCAATTGCTTAACTTAATTCTTAATAACTTGATTACAAGAGAGGACCCAAGGAACTTTATTTATAGGGTAGAGAGGATAAAAAAATAGTAAGTTTTAAAAGATCTAGAAACTATTAAATAAGTTAACCTAGAAACAACTTAAATATGTTAGTACCATATAGAACTCTTAAACTATGTTCCAAATTATTGGTAGTATCTCTCCTTACCAAATTATTTTCTCCTCCAAGTATTTGGTTGCATCTGCTTTGTTCTTACTTCACCATCTGAACATAAGTTATCAACTCAGTTTATTTTGTGCATCTACTTGGGCTACAATACCACACACAAGGGATAGCATCTGGCTGGCAAGTGTCTTCGTATCTTATGTACTCTTTTTTGAGCATCTTCCTTACTATGTTGCACCTTATCATGTTGCTCCATTACCATCCTCTACACCTACCAATCTTCTCTTTCTCGAGACTACTATATTTGCTCTAGACACTCCATCTCCACTCCTCGGGCCTCTCCCTACTCTGAGGAGATGGATGTTGTAATTACTCAACTCTTACTGGTGATCTTACATCTCATGCACGCACTAACTCCATATAGGATATGTCCAGTATGCCTACTCATGCTCTTCTGCATCTACCGTTGCTCCTGCTACTAAGGATCCTTTACCATTTAAATGTCCTACTTATGAGCGTCATCCTCAAGAGGGACTAATCCTATTCCTTTCCACGAGTCCTACTCTTCAGACTTTTCTTGTTGCGACATCAGGTCTTCGGGAGTCTCGGTCCTATCATGAGGTTGCTTCTAGCAGCATGCCATGTCCGATGAGCTCATGGGCCTTCATTAGACTCATACTTGGGATTTCACCGGTCTGCCTCTCGAAAAACCTTCGATCAGTTGTAAGTGGGTCTATAAGATTAAGACTCTCGCAGATGGTTCTATTGATCGGCACAAGGCTCGTCTAGTTGCTCGTAGATTTTCTCAGTAATGTGATATTGATTATGATAATACCTTTGCTCGTGTTGCCAAGATTACATTCGCCTGAACTCTCTTGGTTCTTGTATGTGTTCATCAGTGGCCTATTATCATATGGATGTGAAGAACGTCTTTCCTCAAAGGGATCTAACTGATGATGTCTACATGGCGCCTCCTCCTAACCTTTCTTATTCTTCGGAGTAAGTTTATCATCTGCACAAAACGATCTAGGGCCTCAAGCAGGCCCCTCGGACTTGGTTTTCCAGATTCACCTTGGTCATTCATGTTGTCGGGTTTACATCTAAGTCAGAATGATCCTGCAATTTTCATTCATTTCTCGGGACATTGCTTTTACTCAATGCCTGGTAGCAATCCCGATCTATGCAAGTCAAACTTCATTTGCGTTAATAGTTCGAGATGAAGGATCTTGGTACTCTGCACTTCTTCCTTGGTCTCAAGGTTGATCACTTACGCATTTATCTTCTCTCTTAATAAAAGTTCATTGTTGATATTCTTAATAGAGCTGGCATGTTGTATTTCATACTTCCTCGACACTTGTAGAGCTGAACGTCAAGCTGCGTCATGGCGACGAAGAGCTACTATCTGACCCTTCTCTTGATACCGTTGGCTGGTTGGTAGTTTAGTATCTCACTATTAATCGACCTGACATATCTCATATTGTGCATATCGTCAGCTAGTTCGTTTTAGCTCCCTGCAATAGTCACTATGTTGTCCTACCTTCAAGGCACCGTTCCCATATCGTGCTTCTGCTAAGCCTCTTCATCCTTGTTTCTTCGTGCTTATGGTGATGTCGATTGGGTTGGTGAAGTTTTATGTCACAAATCTACCAATGGATTATGTATGTTTCTTAGACTCTCTCATATCTTGGGAGTCCAAGAAACATGACGTCATCTCCCGATCCAGTGATGATGTTGAGTATCGCGTTGAGGTTGAGTATCGTGCTATGGCATCTTCTACTGCAAAGAACAACTGGTTACACCGCCTCCTTACTGACATGAACGTATCTCTCTCTACCGCAAATCCTCCTCATTGTGACAACATCAATGATGTTGATTGCCAACAATCTTGTGTTCCACAAGTGCACGACACATATTGATCTTGACTTTCATTGTGCGCCATCACTATGTTATTGGGGCGATTTCTTTTTCCTTTGTCACTTCTCAGCTTTCGGTTGTTGACTTCTTCCCTAAACTCATCAGTAAACTCTCGTTGGTTGACCCATCATGAGCTTGAGGGAGGGTGTTAAGTATAGTATATTGTGTTCACTTTGTCATTAGTATTTGTCTTTACTTTATCCTTAGTATCATGTCTTTTATTTGCTTGTATCAGGTATATATGGCTATAGAGCCTTAATGAAAATAGATTTCCCCAACTCTACCAATCTCAAAGTCTGGTTTTTTTACAAGCCACACATCTACTCATGAAAGTTTTCAAGGATATGATTGTTTACTACCTCACCTCCTTAGACTCTAGATTTTGAATGAGAAAATTCTCCTTCCATCATGATTTCCTTGGATCCTGCACACTTTTCAGGTTGTTTGCTAAGTTTAGCATTACCAAAGTTCCTTAGCCTGTAATTTTTGAATGAGAAAAATCTCCTCCCATTATCATTTCCTTGGATCCTGTGAACTCTTCAGGTTGTTTGCAAGTTTAATGTATCGTTGTTAACGTCGCTATTCAAGTATTGTGACATAATGGTGAATGCAGTTTATGAATTTCTTGGTGCTCGCTGCATATTTTATGCATAAAGTTCGTTGCATTCCTACTTTCTGATAAACTATTTTTATTCAAATACTTTCAGGAGAGTGGCCAAAGCAGTTGCTAGGATCATAGCTCTTGCACTTGACCTGGACGCTGACTTCTTCGATAAGCCGCAAATGCTTGGCGAGCCTATTGCGACATTAAGACTCCTCCACTACGAAGGTGTAAGACAAGTTTCAGGTTATGCCTGCGAGTGCTTTTACTCTGAAAGATTGTTTGATTTAAATCATATTATAATGGTGATCTTTATTGTTATTAGGTAAGGCTTCTAATCCAGCTAGGGGAATATATGGGGCTGGAGCACATTCAGACTATGGCTTGATCACTCTTTTGGCTACTGATAATGTAGTAGGTCTCCAGGTGAGTACACAAAAGTTACCGCTTGATTTCCCCGTGGAGTACTTTTGCTGTTATACATGTGGTCATTAGTGTGAATGTGCATATCATATTTCATGTTACAGATATGCAAGGACAGGGATGCTCAACCTCAGATATGGGAATACGTACAACCACTTAAAGGGTTAGTGAATGATCTGCTAGATGTATCATTGTCGTCGTTCTCATCCATATTCTCCACATGATATTAGTACTATTATATAAAAACATGACACTCAATTTGCAAATTGTGTTCATATTAGTTGGTTTTAGTGGATCATACAAAGGATGTTATTTTCAGTTGGACCTATTTGTGTGTTTGTAAAGTGATTAAATGTCGACTTAACATTTACAAAACCATGAATAGCACTTCAATAAATTGAGAATCTATGGATGGGTCAACCAAAGTTTATGGGGTATATTAAGGAAGAGGCATTGATCAGTTTCAATATTTTACTATTTTCTTGCACTTTGGAACTGTATCAGACTACTAGGTGTTGGACAAAGAGCTTTGCTATGCCTACAACCAATGCTTACAACCTTCCTACAACCTGCCACGTGCCGGACTTCGATTGGAGGAGGGGAGTAAGTGGTGGGGTCGGGTGGAGCCCATGTAGCAGGGGGGGTGTGAGGGGTGGTGGGACCCATGTGTAAGGGGTGGGTGAGTGAGGTTGTAAGAAGGTTGTAAGAATTTGGTAGTAAACTTAGCATTTTCCGTTGGACAAAACTGCTCCTCCTTGCTGTCATGTCAACAAAGTCTACATATGCCTTGTACAAATGCAGATACATACAAACATATTATACAATTGTACTATGCATATATGCATTTCTTTGACCTGATACCCGTCTACTTTGATGTGTGTATGTTGCACTTGTGCACTTTGGCGACATGAGAATTAGGGGAATCCAAGGTTAATATAAGACAAATAGGATGATCTCAGGAGTGAAAGAAAATGAATGAGTCTTTGAAACTGCAAATACAAATTACTGCATGATCCTTTTATGATCCAACCTGTCAAATGTTACAATAGAAATTGGAATGTGAATATTAATAGTATTTCATTCTAAGGTACAATAAAACCAAAGGTGAAAAGTGAAACACATTCATTCTGTAAGAAATATGTAGGCTGTAAATATATACCTGGCATGCAATTCTGTTAGACTCCACCATTTGTTTTTTCAGAACTAAGTTGGTCGAACAGTCTTGTTATCTCTTTTTTACTTTAAGGGATATTTTAGCAAATGCCTCCATTCCAAATGTTGAAACTAGCATATACCCCCAGTATTTTTTTTAACTAGCAAATGCCCCCTTTTTTTTTTTTTACAGAACTTTAAAAAATTTAAGATATACCCCCACTTTTTTTTTAAATTTTTTGGCTGTTTTACATAGGAGTGGGGGATTTGTTAGTTAAAAAAATAGTGGGGGTATATGCTAGTTTCAACATTTGGAATGGAGGCATTTGTTAAAATATCCCTTTCACTTTTAACATTTCTGCCTTTATTTGTTTTCAGATTATGTAAACTAATACAACAACAAGAACAAAGGCTTTATACCAAATTTTTGGGGTCGGCTGGCTCTTCCAGGCTATGTCCCCTCCGTAACACAAACAAAAGACATCCTCTTTAAACGTCGATCCATGTTTGTTTAGGCCTACCGCTAGTTCTAGCAGCTTCTTTACCTACTATCTGAACACCCCCCCCCCCCCCCCCCCCCCCCCCCCTCTTCCTAACTAGAGCATCGATTGGTCTTTTTTTGCACATGTGCAAACCATCTAAGACGATTTTTTCTCACCTTGCCCTCAATTGGTGCCACCTCTAACTTCCCTCAAATACGCTTATTTCAAATTATGTAAACTAATAACTTCCTTAATTCTCTATCTAACCTTCTTGAGCCTCATTTCTTTATCTGAAACATAAATAGAGCAAAATGCATTTCAGGGCGGTACTTTATCCTTGGTCTATAAAACCAAGCAAGTAAAGCCCCTGCCTGTATCAGGTGGTACTTTGTTTATACAGTTATTCACATGCCCATATAAGCAAAGGTCGTAAATTTTACCCTTCTATCCTGACTCATTTCACATCTTCCTAAATCTGAAGGGTTTAAAGAAAATGTCAAATACCGGCTAAAATCCTAGATCTATTATGATCAACTTTTCGTTAAGATTTATCTATGACAAACTTCATATTCTCGACAAAGAGTTCTTGAGGTAGCTCTTATTTTCATCCGTGATCCCTTAATTAATGCAAATTATGTTTTTTGATAAATGGGGATTCCCTACTACCCCACTCGACCACTAGGCTCTGACTTCTGAGATTTACCCAAAGTTAAATGAACAAGAATAATTGACATAGAAACAAAGTTCAGTGAGACACTAGTTGATTATCTTTACCTCTGTAAGATTCTAGTATTTTAAGGTCTCGTTATAATTTTCTCATTTTCTATCTACTTTTATGCATAAACCAAAATTATTATGTTAAACACTACCTGAGCTATTCTTTTCTTTCCAGAGGGTTCATAGTCAATCTTGGAGACATGCTTGAGCGTTGGAGCAATTGCTTATTCAGGTTCACTATTTAGAACTAAATGTCTGCAAACTTAAAATTTCCCATGTATATATAATGAAGCATGATTCGCTATATAAATACACAATATCTAACTTTGGCCAATGTTACTTGTAGCTGACTGTATTACCAGTCTCTCTTAACTGTCATTATATTATAAGCTGTTTAATGGATCATTTGTTGAGAATGGATCTAATTATGTCTAACCATTTTCATATGCTTATTCACTTCAGAGCGCAGATGCCTATGCAGACTTTTATTTTGTAGTTACAAGTAGTTTCACTCTAGTTTTGAACTTTCATGCTATGTATACACTTTTTTTCCCCTATGGATTATGGGAAAGCGACTATATAGATGCATTTGTCATGGGAGTCGGACAATTCTTTGGTTGCATGATGATAATTTCACCCTACATCAGACATTGTTCTTAGAGGCGGAACTTAAAGCATGGCCCTAACTTCTGCGAAAATATGTGCTGTCCCACCCCCCACCCCCCACCCCACCCCACCCCCTTAAAACCCCAATCATTCAATCATGGTATTGTCCCTGCTTTTTTTTAATAATTCTTGATGGTTTGTAACTTTGGAAACAAAAGGATAGAGATTGGAAAAATTAATTAATCGATGTGCCTCGTCAATCTCTCTGTTCGCCTTACGCTTGTTTGTTTAATGTTCACCCCATTATTGGTTTCTGGAAACATTTCCACACCTGAGATTAGACTTTCAGATGGCTTTGCTTATAATGAAGGTTCTTTGTGGGAAGTCTGGGAGATCACATTTGGATTAGCATTAATTTTTTGCTTCCACTGCTTAACAATTATGTACAGTATTAAACATTCTCACAGGTCTCCATGTCAGAAAGAAAAGATATACTATATTGTTAGGTAAGTAACCTTGACAAATTTGCTGATTTTGGTTTAACATGGGGATTAATAAGTAATACTACACTTTTTTTTCTCCAAGAAAAACGGTTCTGTAAGAAACTGGCGCATATGAAACACCTGAGGATGAATATCTTAAAATAACTTCTGGAAGTTGTTAGTGGTTGGTTGGGTTAGGGTGCTTGGAGAGGAGTAGCTGGAGTATAGAGGGTTGAATCATCAACCGAGCTTTCTTCCAATTGCTATGTGGTTGATTGTGGATCACGACTCCCGTTCAAGTGTCTGTAGATGTTAGATCTCGAGCCAAGACCACGAAAGTACGACTAGCCATGATATTCAGGAGGGGCAGTAGTGGATAGGAAACTTATCATATTGGAAAAACAAGTAAATGTGTGCAAGAAGTAAAATTACAATCATGGAATAGGATTCATGTCATATGACAAAAAGTGCCCACACAATAAAATACATCCATCTGCAGCAACCTTCTAAGATTTCCCCAAATTGAAAATTGACTATAGCTGAAGAAACAAAACATAAGATATACCCTCTTTTTTTTTCACTTGTTGGTCTTCAAAAATTTACTTAAATTGCGGCTAGTAATCATGGGAGATGGTGATCACCAATACGTAATAGTCCCTTTCTGACCCATCATTCATATATCTTCTTGTCAACCATCTTCATTGGATTTCTTTACTGTTAGCTGAACTCAGTTCTTAATGACCAACTCTGGCTATGTGAAACCTTTGATGCACCAAACAAGAACATATTGACTCAGTTTATGCATAGATTAGGTAAGCCACCAGGTTCTAGTCACCCATACTTGTTCCCTCAACCATGCTTCTAGGTCCAACTACCCGTACCCAGACCAAGCACCCATTTTCACTCAAGCTCATGCAATGGTCATCATTTGAAGACAGCAACACGAAAAGGGAAGTGCTAACAGCGGAGAATGGAACAGGGAGCACTGCCACAGACCCCTTTCCCTTAGCACCCTAGGGAACCACCACGATCTCCAACGGCTGGCACATAGTTGAAGCCTGAAAGGACTGCAAATCCAGAATTGATCATGAAGAACCAGTCTATATTCTCCTCGAGAATATAGTAACATATGTTCTTGCTTACTAGAATTTGCAAGGTAGTAGTAATAGAAAATGGATCACAGTTTGGAGTCGGACATTGAGGAGACCTAAAAAGGTGGTAGTAATAGAATATAGTATCCTTTTGCTAGAGGGATCTGCCTTATGAAAGTTGGGAAAAAGTCCTAGAGGAGGAGCACTGGAATGTGGTTTCCCAAATAGCTAAATGCTGAGTTTCATACCAATTTTTTCATCAGGCTACTTGGTTTCTATTTGAAACCCATTTATTAGAACTATTATACACCTTTTACTAATTTTGAAATAGTCTGAGACAACATACCTCGGGACTAACACTAAGTGCAGCTGAAATGAGACTACTAAGATGGATGAGTGGCAATACGTTAAAGGATAGAATAAGAAATGAGTGTATTTATGGGAAGTTAGAGGTAGTGACAATTGAGGACTAGATAAGAGAAAATCGTCTTAGGTGGTTTGGACATGTGTAATGCAGGCCAATGGATGCTCCTGTAAGGAGGAGTGGTAATATAGTAGTGAATGGAGCCACTAGGAGTAGAGGTAGGCCTAGACAAACATGGTTTGAAGGATTAAAAAAGGATATTGTTTTTGTTAGCATTACATAGGACATGGCCGTTAACAGAGCCGAACAAAAGAAGAGGATTCAAACATGATTCAAACGGCCGACCCCAAAAGTTTGGGATAAAGACTTTGTTGTTGTTGTTGTTGTTGTTCGTACTTCTAATGAGACGTCTGTTCTTTCTTAATTGAGAATGTCCTAGTGTCGAGTCTGTCGACTGATCAGAATGTTTTTTTGCAGGTCCACATTGCACCGAGTAATCGTGGATGGGCAGGAACGCTATTCTGTAAGAAAATATTCACTACTTTGTGTTCTTCATTGCTATATCACATCTGAGTGGAGATATTGGTCCATCTCAGCACTTTATTGTCTCAAGTACATAGTGAATTGACGAAACACTTAATTTGGAAATTTGCATTCGCAAAATTGTTGCTTCCATATCTTTATGTTATTGGAATGTCTTCCCTCTTTCAAAACAAAAAGGCATCGCTGGAATATTTGAAATTGCATCACATAGTTTGTGAATGTCAAAGATTTTGGCATACCTTTAACTTTGCATATGGACTACAATGAGCTGCCACACGACCTTGTGCTGCCACTAACCTTTGTCTTTACATAGTGAGCCTTGAAATAATGCTTCCTGGTAATGAATAGAGAAGTCCTTTGTCACTCATAAAGAGATTCAAACTGGTGACCAAATGCATCTGGTAACATCTTTAGAAATTCAGATTGTTTGCTTCTTCTATGTACCAAATATTAGACCAATAATATTGAAGTACTAGACTCGGTAATGATAAAAAGAAAGGGCTGCCATCTGCATTGCTTCTAATTGTGTATCCTTGATGGAGCAGATTGCCTATTTTGTGGAGCCAAGTCACGAGTGCCTTGTGGAATGCTTGGCAACCTGCAAATCCGAGCTTAATCCTCCAAAGTAAGGTTCACAATCAGTTCTCAACTGGAGATACAGAGTGTGCTCCGAAATGATTCACTCTGTTCTTGTGTAGAAAATGTTGGATTAACTTTTCTGTAATGATTATGCTTCGTACTAATCGTAGATATTGTTCTCTTCTTCATCAGGTTCCCTCCGGTAACATGTGCCGCGTATCTCAGCCAACGATACAAGGACACACACATTGATTTGAGTTCGTATAATGATCGACAAACTTAGCAAAGAGAGAACTTGCGCTTATTTCCAAGTATCAATTGCACTGCATACAGAACTGCTCTAGCATAGCTCTATACGTTTTATATACATGAAGAAATGTAGTAGCGAAAAATAAGGTGTATTGGACAGTTTTAATTGTTCGACAAAAGTTTGTAATGAAGGCTTGAAGAAATGTACTCGGTTCTTGTAGGTTCAAAAAATCATATGGGGCATCTTTGATGCAACTGTGAACAAATGAATCACAGTTTGAATATTCTTTTTTTATGGGAAAAAAATCACTTAATTGATTCGACTTTGGTGATTGATTCGACAATAAATTTCACCGTATTTGGGTATGCCAACCTTAAACAATGATAAGAAGGTTATCAATTGCATACTACAAAAGATCATTTATTTGCATATTTATTTTCATAGGTAAAGTTAAGGAAAGATTTCAAGAACTTAGGTCTCTTTTGGTTCGCAGAAGAAAAATCAATTTTCATTTCTTTTCCAATGGAATGTGAAATTAGAATTTTTGTGAGATTTTTTTTCATGGTAAACCAAATGAGACTTGTGCATTGATGTAAATGCTTTCAATTTTATGTATATTTTGTAATTAAAAATATGTATTTTTGAAAACAACAATACTATGTATATGTTTTGAAGTCCAATATTGATAAGTTAACAATTAATCCAACTTTGAACGCAATTTTGAAATACAACAAATGTGTAGATAAAAATTATCACTAATCACGATTCCAACTTTGGGTACGACCTGTGAAACAATAGAAATATTTCAATCGAATAAACCTAATCGATTGTTCAGTTTTGGCTAATTTCGATTCGGTTTTTTATTTTAAGAATCGATTTATTCGATTTTGACTATTTCGTTTCGGTTAAAATCAAATAAACCGAACGCTCAACCCTACATGTCTCAACTCTTTCTTTTTCATGGTCAAGTGGCCTGAAATCTAAACTTTTTTTTTTTGACCATCAAGGCCAATACTTTTGTTCTCCCTCGACTTCAAACCTAGAGTCTGAGTCGGTTGAGGAGTAAACCTATATGACTTCGGACTTGGATAACCTCCTTCATAAGATAACCTCACAGGTTATTTATTTTGCTTCGGACTGTGAAACCCAGAGTTTTATAATTTATTAATTATTGGATTTGTAGCGTAATATTAGTCTAATTATTATTATTATTATTATTATTATTATTATTATTATTATTATTGTTATTATTATTATTATTATTATTATTATTATTATTATTATTATTATTATTATATTAGTCGGTTAGGAAAATATTATTTTTAAAAAAATTAATTATTGGATTTTTGATTGTGTCCTATCCCGATCCCGTGACCGGAATCCGACCCCGAGTTCGAACCCGGTTTCCCGAAATCCAATCCCGTTCCGAACCCATCTTTATTCATTCTTTTAAAATCCTGACTTTTATTAAAAAAATAATAATAATAAAAACCCATCTGGCTTGGTCTCCCACGACCAAGCCAGCACCCCTACTTTTTCTCCTCTAACTCCTCTTCACCACTCCACTCCTTCTTCTCCCCCTTTTATTAAACCCACTACTCACCATAACCACCAACACTCATTTCCAACTCCCCCTCTCCTTCCTCTCACTCTCCCTCTCACTCAAACCCTTCCCTAGCTCCTCCAGAACCGCCCCCGAGTCTCCGGCGCCCCGTGCCCTAGCCCGTCCGGCCAACTCCAGCCAACCCGCGCGCCCCTCCGCGCCGCCTCCTCCGGCGCCCAAGCCCGCCGACCCGGCCTCCTCGGCGCCACTTCCCGCCGGTCCAGCACCCGCGCACCGAGCCCCGTCCCAGCGCCGTTCCCGCGGCGTCCCCCGCCACCGATCCCGGCCTCCCGCCGCCGCGCCCTCCGACGCCGACCCCGCGAGCCCCATGCGCGCTGCCGCCCAGCGCCGGTGACCCTCCGCCCGAACGCCGCCTCCCAGCGCCGCTGACCCCCGCGGGTTTCCGACCCGCTTACCCCCTATGCACTCCCCGCTCAGGCCAGCGCCCTCGTGCCGTGGCTGTGCGACGATCCGCTGTTTCCGCGATTTCCGCAACAGTGCTGCCGTTGTCCGCCTCTTCCGCGGCTCCTGTGCGCTGTTCCAGCAATCCCGATCTGCTGTCCGCGTGGATATTTCTATCTCTATTTTTGCATCTGAGAGCTCTAGCCGAGCAACCCAAGGTATATCTCGTGTCCCCGCATCCCTACCTTAGTGTCGATGATGATACGGTCCCCGATCCCGTTACGGGATTCGGTTTAGGCGATTGTAGTTTCGGATTTTTTCGAATCCCATTTCAGAATAATTCGGTTCTGTGGATTCCGGTTTCCCGAACTTTATTTCGGGATTTTCGAATTTATTTCGGGAGTATTCTGTAGTTTTGGTTATATATAATTATGATGTATTTTCGGGTTGGATATTATATTTCTGTGTGGAATATTATTATGGATGGTTTGGGTTGTTTTCCTGGTTCGGGATATTGTTTATGTTGATTTTTGGCACCGTTCCAGGATTGGGTTGTCCCAATTACAGAGGAGATGCTGCCCAAATTTTCGGGAAAGTTTTCAAAAATAAAGTATTTTAAAATGGGTTTCTATTTTAAATTCGGTATTTTGCAAACGGATTACAAAAGTGGTTTTGTCGATTTGAAAGTGTATTTTGGAGTTTCGTATCCCAATTAGACGACGACCATATCGGTCGAATGAGCCTCGGCGAAACGCAAACGCTACAGGTTTCCTGTACGTTGAGGCGCTACCCAGCAACATGACATTTGGACCAAGTTTGAGACGCATTTTACAACTATATTTATATTTATAATTATTTTTAGAACTGGTACTGCTGTTAGTATTTTTGGTGCAGGCTTCGGCCTACTGTTTGGACCGTTCGCGGCACTCATAGCTCGCCTAGATGAATTAATTAATTTATGTAAAATTTGTAAAGGACATAAGCCCAGTTTTCTATTTTATTTCGCTGTGACCCTGTATTGTGTAGTTTAGGTTTTTACTTTCTTTTCTGAGTTGGTTTTCGTTATTAGACGCGTAATTATAATTTAGGTATTAATTATTTTTGTATAAAATTAATAAGATTTTTCATAAATTAACTTGAATAAAATATTGGTAAGATAACGAAGTCCATGTTTTATCACTAAAAGGAAAATATATATATATATATATATATATATATATATATTTAAATACAAAGTTTTGCCAAATTAACCGGTAATTGCCATTTTTCCAATTAATCAATAACCGACTTATTTAATTAAAAATAATAACGAACGTAGATTGCGACGTTAAACGATTTTCGGTAGATTAATTAATAAACTTAAAATCTGACTAGGGTCTACTTCTAGAGATTGTAACTAGCACACCTAGAATGGTTTCATTATGGTTCTAAGCCAAGGTTCTCAACTGTAGGATCTCGGAGACGAACCTGATATCCTCCTCGGTTCCGACTTTCTCGATCCAGTCAATTAACAGAGGCAAGTTACGGTTATGTTTTCTTGTATTTTATTTAGTAATTGTCTAGCTGCATGTTTAAACCACATTTCTACACGGAACCCTCTCCTAGGGTTCAGATATTGATTGATATTGATTGTGGAGATTGGGGGAATAGTGTAACGTTTATGGCCAATACCCCTCATATTGCATATTGTGCGAGCTTACCCCTCTTACACACGGGGATAAGCCGTATCGCGTCGCTAGGACGCTATTGTATAACCCAAGCCGGTCATAGACGATTACACATTCAAATCACATTGTTTTCAATTGTTAAAATGCTGAAAAATTTTGTTTCAACTGTTTAGCCTGCACTTTTCCATTATTACTTGAAATATGAGATATATGTTCGTACTTGCTCCCTCCTGACTGGAGATAACATTTTTAGGTGACATTGAGGATGCTGAGCTATTGTACAATAGCTATTATGACCCGGTTTTGTACCCTGTGGTGTTGCCGGAGTCCCCCTTAGAGGACGCAGGACCTGAGGCCGACGAGCCGACCTCTTAGCTATTCGTTTTCAGTTTTTTCTAGTTTTGTTGTTTTGAAATTTTGTTAATTTGAATTCAACATTTCATTTCAGTTCTTTCATTCCAGTTGTACTTTTCAATTGTTGAATAAAAGTTTAAAATTTTCGTATATTGAGTTGTGACAAATGTATAGATGTTGTTGTGAATACCTGCATATAGAACAGCTTACTGCCGCCGTCTCACAACGGTGCAGGCTGGGCATGATCCGGTTCGACCCAATTATTTGGGATCGGGTCGTGACATGTTTTTAGTGGTGGCTCATGCAGGTCATGAAACAACAACTTAGGAAAACATACCTAGAAACAATTAGAGCACTAGAACATTGATTTATCACAACATAGGTCCGAATTATATATATAAATACTTTTGTTTGATTATAGACTGGTAGGATACCTTGCTTATGTTTGCATCCTAAACCTTCCAGAGTATGGCCAAAGGGAAGACCACTCGTTCCGGCCCTACTGAAGATGAGGTGTCATCTACCAATCACACCCTACCTCCTCAAGCACGCCGGGACCCACCTCCTTTGCAGCTGACTGACCGTCCCCATGCTGCACCAGCACCCCGCCCCGTTTACGCTACTACAGCGCAAACGGCAGAACCGGTGCTTCCCCGAACTGTCACGCCCCGCTTCCCAGAATTACGACGAGCCGGGTACGTAACATCATCCCCAGGCTACGCGACATACGAATACGCCAGTACCCATATTCGCGATTGTCGCCCGTAAGGTTCGTACATAGGTAAAAGCAGGTCATACTTACATGAATTTAAGTCAGCAATAATCTAAAACTAAGACACTCTAACTAATTGAACATAAATATAACTATTTCTACCCAGTACAATTTTGAACCCAACTATAAATAATACCATTATACCTTAAACAAGTAGATAAAAAGAATTCTTGTTCCAACTTGAACGTCTCCAATGGTATCATCACGTCCTTGATCTCCAGTTGTCCTTCAGTATCTGATAGCGGCTTCACTTGGTACACTGCTACAAAACCTAGTGGACAAAACTAGGTCGTTTAGAAACGACAAGCAAGTCCTCGACCAAAAACGCTTAAGGAGAATATAATAAGGAATGAAACGTAAAGATTTTCTGTTAGAAGAATAGAAATATGCGATTTACATTGTTATAGATTTCATTCATTTAAACAGTATAAACGTCCTTTTGGCTTTAATTAAAATGGGATAATTTCCTCCTAGAATGAAATAAAATTTGAAGGATATTGTTACTGTCGATGTGGATGTAAAAATTTCGAGCTTTCCTTGAGCTTACAATATAGTTTTGCCTCCCTTGAGCAAAATGAAAAAATGCCTTCCTTTAATAGGGGCAGTTTCTTTTACAGTGAGATGCAAATTTAGTGAACAAAAATGCAATGCAATTTGGAGAACAATCCCTGAATATTCATGAAATAGTTTCCCATCAACAATCCCGTTAACCTGGGATCAGGCTGTGAATTCGGCGGCACGGTGCTTAGTATCCGGCCTGGAGCCTCCCTTGGGCTTAACAATCATCTATTCGATGTTACTGTCGTAATAGATGTAATAATCTGAAGCACGAAATCAGGAGCCAATAATCTGAAGCACGAAATCAAGAGCCTCCCTTGGGCTTAGTTTGCCTCCCTTGAGCAAACGAAAATACGTGAGCTAAGCCTCACAAACTCCATTCGCATGGCCTTACGAATGAGTAGGATATTTACTGATCAGCTTTTTAATTTTATTATGCTATGGGACTATTTAGGAATATCCAGGTTGTTCTCCCCCGCCCAATGCTTCCTAGCTGTTTCTAGGTACCTATCCTAAATGACTTTAAATCTTAGGGAATAATCCGATTTTTCAGAAAGTCGGAAATTGACTATCTCTTGAAATTTCCAAAAATTTCGGCAGAGTCTCCTTTGTATTATGAGACCCCAAAAATTTGCAAGAGACAATATATGATAAAAATAAATTCTGGGTTCGCTGACCCCTTCGGTGGAGCAACTCTCAACACCGGAACCACGTAGGTATATATCGGGTTCGCCGACCCCTTCGGTGGAGCAACCCTCAACACCGAAAACTCACAAAACAGTATATAGAGTGCAATTTGAAGTTTCTTACCTTGGCAAGCGATTTAATGAAACTTTCTTACCATAGTAAGCAAGCAAGCAAACAAGCCTTCTAATTTTTTTATTACGACCAATTTCTTTATCTAAAATGCTAATCAAAAACTCAAGAAATACCATTATTAGTAACACAATGATACCAAGATAAAAATTTCTCAAATGTTATCACATACTAAGTAATTTTGTTTACTTGTGATATTGGCTAAATTAAATCTAAGAGTTCAACTTTAACTTATACTTGCCACATTCTATAATTAGCTTCTTGAAGATGCCAAAGAAGTTTTAAAATTGAGATCAAGTAAGCTTAGGGTTACCCTAATATATATATATATATCCATAATAGCCATTTTAACTAAATAATTGTGTCAAACATGTCAATTTGGTATATTTATTTAATGCGGACAGAATTGAAATATTACATTAAAAACTGAAACTAACTCTTGCAATCACAGAACTCTTTAAAACTTCATACAATTTTTAACACAGCTAAAAAGAGTAGATAATCAAGAATAATATCTTTTCCTTGCTTAACAAATTTAATATTCTACTTTTACTTGTCATGATTTAATACGAAATATTGTAAAGAAATGTTCTTTGCTTTGTGACTTGCATGACACCAAACATATACATACCTATACATGTACGTGTATATTATATACACTCTCAGAGTCCTTGAAGGAGAATACAAATCATCAAATGATGTATCAATTAACAAAATAGGAATTCGTCAATTGGATAGAAAAGTCATTGTCCATATGAGAGTTAACGTTTTACTTCTAAAGTATTCTAAACGAAAAGGAATATTTCAACAAGTTGAAAAAGGAAGGGGCTGTTAGGTTGAAGAATGTCGCTGAAGAGAGGCAATGATAAGGTCAGAACAAACAATGGTCTTGGACATGAGGGTTATGGATGGGAGGATGTGTAAGAATTAAACTAACAAGGGCATGGGACAGGGGAGCCTACCAGATGCCCTCGCTGTTTTAAGTTGATACGATCAACAACAACAAAGTCTTTATCCCAAAATTTTGGAGTCAGCTGCTTTAAACAAATATGAAGATGACCTTCAAAATTCAGAGTCCTAATTGGCCCTTTACATATGGTAAACACAATGAAGGTGCTATTTTCATGAACCTTGTCTGAACTGTAAGAATCATGTTAATTTGGTATATATACATGCCATGATAAGGAAGAAAACTCTATTTTTTATACATGCCATGTGAAGGAATATAAAATTCATATGTAAGGATTTTCCTTTAAATATATATATGGAATCCCTAAAGTACGTCAAAACTTATAGGTGTCCATGAAAATTTTAAGTACTTGTGTTTGTGTCCACGCAACATGTCAGGGTGTGTACATGTGTGAGAGATATATACATACATATTGTTAAGTTGATTACAACCAACAAAATTTATTGGAAAGTGTTCATAACGAGTTCCTACCGAAAATTTAGAATTATAAGCACATCTATATTACTTTTGGTCCAAAAATTCATATAAATTCAGAATTAATAAATAATTATATTAATTCAAGAAAATTAAGCGAAACAAATTAAAATAAATTTTCAAGAGGAGAGAGGGAAGAGGACTTGCCTTGGAAAAATGGATTTGGGTTTGGAATTGGGGGATTAGGGCTTGAGCCTTCTTCTCCAATTCCACCTTCTCTTGCTCAATCTTTTTCTTCTTCCAATCCTTCTTCTTCTTCTTCCCCCTTTTTTTTTTGAAGACTAAGGGGTTAGGATTTGGTGATGGTAGTGGTGATGATGGAGATGGAGATGGAGATGATGGTGGTTGGGGTTGGTGATGGAGGATGGAGATGATGGTGTTGGAGGTGGAAATGAGGGAGGATGAAGAGGGGGATGAAGAGGTGGCCGGAGAGGGGCGGGCGGCGGCGGCGACAGGCGGGCGGCGGCGGCAGGAAGTCCGGCGGCAGCAGCAGCAGCGCAGTAACAGTAGCAGCAGTAGCAATAGTAAGGGAAGGGAAGGAGGAGAAGAGGAAGAGTGGAGGAAAGAGATGGAGAGGAATAGGGAGAGGAAAGTGAGAGAGGGAAAGATATATATATATATATATATAGAGAGAGAGAGAGAGAGAGATTTTGAGAGAGGGAGAGAGGGTTCGGGAGATAGGCTGCCCCTCTCTCTCTTTCTCTATTATAATTTCTTTTCTTTTTCTTTTTTTTTCTTTTTTTTAGGGGTTTTCAAAATAAAATTTCAAAAAAATAAGAATGAAAATAAAATTATTATTATTATTACATCAATTATTGTTTATATCACAAAAAAAAATTGAGCAAAACATTTAATTAGTTGAAAATATAATAAAATATTAATACATCAATTATTGAAAAGCAGCTATGACACTCTACCCACCTTACAAAAATTTCGTCCTCGAAATTTAAATTTAAAGATAAGCTTTTCAAAAATGATCACAGAGAAAACAAATATTCTACCCACCATACAGAGGTGAAGTAGTAATTTATTAAATTATTAAGCAAAATATCTTGAAATATAGTTATCAAAAGCTTCACGAAGATAAGAACAATCTGAAAATAATAGAAATCATCAAGATTCTTGAAATTCCATAAAACCAAATAGAATTGGTCAGATACCATGTTGTTTCAGACCATAAACATGTATGATCTTTGAATTCAAAATCATAATTCTTATTTTCATTTTCTGGCGTGATATAGTAATCTTGTGCCTCGCCATTGCGCATATGGCTGCAACAAAGATACTATTTCACTATCAAGATTCATGGCTGCAGCTTTTGCTACCGCGCCAATGATATCCATAGAATGAGTAGGAATCATGATTGTGAAGTAGCTTTATAGATCATGATATTCTTAGTAATCCAAAATATATTCAAGAAGCAATACTTATTTTCAAGTTCTCCAAATATCATCAACGTTATTTCATCATGGTATCAAACTAATAGATAATATTATAACATAAAATAAACTCATATATCTATATTATCAAAAGCACTATATGTCATTTTAAATGACGTTTTTCAAATTCCAAATCAAGGTAAAGTGAAATCAAAATTCGAATATCAAGTTCAAAAATTCATTATGAAAAATTATGTCTTGATCCCCGAAATTTTATTGAATTCCTGAATCATGTTTTGAGAATATGTGCCTCGCCAATTTGGATGGCCAGTCCGAATGGCTGCAACAACTTCTCATTTCACGATTCATTAGAAAATTTTAGGTGTCAAGACACAACAAGTATTCATTCACATAAATATCATTTACACAAAATCCAATCAAAACATTCACTTCATAGAAAAGAAAATATCGAAAGAGTAAATTGCAATGGATATTAGATAGAGGGCAATTCCTGAAATAGGGATGCCAAGGAAAGATGTAAATGGAAGAAAAGATCGAGGATACAATTCTAGATTTTTATTTAGTGAATGTTATGTGAAGCAACAAAATTGAAAATTTTGAAGTAGATTGGGTTTGCGAAATACCCAGACCGCAGAAAATTCAACAGATAAAAGAGAACGAGTCGGGGCTTAGGTATCGATAGAAGTCTAGAGGGAGTAAGGAATAAAGAATTAGCTTCTTAATATAATATGTATATAATACTCTATACAATAACTATTAGGCAAAACCCTAGACAAGTTATTGCTAGTACTTTCCTACCCAGTAATCATTCAAAATATATTTATATCTATACTTACCCCTTCACTATTTCTAACTATGTAATGGTTCAAAAATATATATGAACTCCGGGTTTACTAGAGATACCAAGTCCAAGATTCTTAAGGAGTCTTCTAGATTCTTTTACCAGCTCAGACGAGAATACTTGTCCTATTCTCCCTAACTTAATAGGCCTAGAATGATTATGTCTATCCTTATACTACCCATGACCTAGGTAAGGACACCTGATCATATATACTCACTATAGAAATTTTATTTAGGTAAAGACACTATGAAATTCAGTCTAACATAAGGTATCTTTTGGATATTTCCTAAAACATATCTTAAAGTTTATATCTTAGCCTATAGGGTCTCCCCAAAATCTTAACCAACATCTTATCTCAGCTTGCATATGTTTCCCTAGAACTTGGCCTATATCCTATCCTTGGGTTGTCAGACCTGCACCCTATCCTATTTCCTCTATGCAATGTCTGACCTGCATCTTATCCTAGATTTTCCATTCTTTACTGACCTGCATCCTGTCCTATTTTTTCCGTTCTTTGCTGACCTGCATCCTATCCTATCCTCTATACAATGTCTGACCTGCATCCTATCCTAATTCCTCTATGAAATGTCTGACCTGCATGGGCCACCACTAAAAGACGTGTCACGCCCCGCTTCCCAGAATTACGGCGAGCCGGGTACGTAACATCATCCCCAGGCTATGCGACATACGAATACGCCAGTACCCATATTCACGATTGTCGCCCGTAAGGTTCGTGCATAGGTAAAAGCAGGTCATACTTACATGAATTTAAGTCAACAATAATATAAAACTAAGACACTTTAACTAATTGAACATAAATATAACTATTTTTACCCAGTACAATTTGGAACCCAACTATAAATAATACCATTATACCTTAAACAAGTAGATAAAAAGAATTCTTGTTCCAACTTGAACGTCTCCAATGGTATCATCACGTCCTTGATCTCCAGTTGTCCTTCAGTACCTGATAGCGGCTTCACTTGGTACACTGCTACAAAACCTAGTGGACAAAACTAGGTCGTTTAGAAACGACAAGCAAGTCCTCGACTAAAAACGCTTAAGGAGAATATAATAAGGAATGAAACGTAAAGATTTTCTGTTAGAAGAATAGAAATATGCGATTTACATTGTTATAGATTTCATTCATTTAAACAGTATAAACGTCCTTTTGGCTTTAATTAAAATGGGATAATTTCCTCCTAGAATGGAATAAAATTTGAAGGATATTGTTACTGTCGATGTGGATGTAAAAATTCCGAGCTTCCCTTGAGCTTACAATATAGTTTTGCCTCCCTTGAGCAAAATGAAAAAATGCCTTCCTTTAATAGGGGCAGTTTCTTTTACAGTGAGATGCAAATTTAGTGAACAAAAATACAATGCAATTTGGAGAACAATCCCTGAATATTCATGAAATAGTTTCCCATCAACAATCCTGTTAACCTAGGATCAGGCTGTGAATTCGGCGGCACGGTGCTTAGTATCCGGCCTGGAGCCTCCCTTGGGCTTAACAATCATCTATTCGATGTTACTGTCGTAATAGATGTAATAATCTGAAGCACGAAATCAGGAGCCAATAATATGAAGCACGAAATCAAGAGCCTCCCTTGGGCTTAGTTTGCCTCCCTTGAGCAAACGAAAATATGTGAGCTAAGCCTCACACACTCCATTCGCATGGCCTTACGAATGAGTAGGATATTTACTGATCAGCTTTTTAATTTTATTATGCTATGGGACTATTTAGGAATATCCAGGTTGTTCTCCCCCGCCCAATGCTTCCTAGCTGTTTCTAGGTACCTATCCTAAATGACTTTAAATCTTAGGGAATAATCCGATTTTTCAGAAAGTCGGAAATTGACTATCTCTTGAAATTTCCAAAAATTTCGGCAGAGTCTCCTTTGTATTATGAGACCCCAAAAATTTGCAAGAGACAATATATGATAAAAATAAATTCTGGGTTCGCCGACCCCTTCGGTGGAGCAACTCTCAACACCGGAACCACGCAGGTATATATCGGGTTCGCCGACCCCTTCGGTGGAGCAACCCTCAACACCGAAAACTCACAAAACAGTATATAGAGTGCAATTTGAAGTTTCTTACCTTGGCAAGCGATTTAATGAAACTTTTTTACCATAGTAAGCAAGCAAGCAAACAAGCCCTCTAATTTTTTGATTACGACCAATTTCTTTATCTAAAATGCTAATAAAAAACTCAAGAAATACCATTATTAGTAACACAATGATACCAAGATAAAAATTTCTCAAATGTTATCACATACTAAGTAATTTTGTTTACTTGTGATACTGGCTAAATTAAATCTAAGAGTTCAACTTTAACTTATACTTGCCACATTCTATAATTAGCTTCTTGAAGATGCCAAAGGAGTTTCAAAATTGAGATCAAGTAAGCTTAGGGTTACCCTAATATATATATATATATATATATATATATATATATATATATATATATATATATATATATCTCCATAATAGCTATTTTAACTAAATAATTGTGTCAAACATGTCAATTTGGTATATTTATTTAATGCGGACAGAATTGAAATATTACGTTAAAAACTGAAACTAACTCTTGCAATCACAGAACTCTTTAAAACTTCATACAATTTTTAACACAGCTAAAAAGAGTGGATAATCAAGAATAATATCTTTTCCTTGCTTAACAAATTTAATATTCTACTTTTACTTGTCATGATTTAATACGAAATATTGTAAAGAAATGTTCTTTGCTTTGTGACTTGCATGACACCAAACATATACATACCTATACATGTACGTGTATATTATATACACTCTCAGAGTCCTTGAAGAAGAATACAACTCTTCAAATGATGTATCAATTAACAAAATAGGAATTCGTCAATTGGATAGAAAAGTCATTGTCCATATGAGAGTTAACGTTTTACTTCTAAAGTATTCTAAACGAAAAGGAAAGTTGAAAAAGGAAGGGGCTGTTAGGTTGAAGAATGTCGCTGAAGAGAGGCAATGATAAGGTCAGAACAAACAATGGTCTTGGACATGAGGGTTATGGATGGGAGGATGTGTAAGAATTAAACTAACAAGGGCATGGGACAGGGGAGCCTACCAGATGCCCTCGCTGTTTTAAGTTGATACGATCAACAACAACAAAGTCTTTATCCCAAAATCTTGGAGTCGGCTGCTTTAAACAAATATGAAGATGACCTTCAAAATTCAGAGTCCTAATTGGCCCTTTACATATGGTAAACACAATGAAGGTGCTATTTTCATGAACCTTGTCTGAACTGTAAGAATCATGTTAATTTGGTATTTATACATGCCATGATAAGGAAGAAAACTCTATTTTTTATACATGTCATGTGAAGGAATATACAATTCATATGTAAGGATTTTCTTTTAAATATATATATGGAATCCCTAAAGTACGTCAAAACTTATAGGTGTCCATGAAAATTTTAAGTACTTGTGTTTGTGTCCACGCAACATGTCAGGGTGTGTACATGTGTGAGAGATATATACATACATATTGTTAAGTTGATTACAACCAACAAAATTTATTGGAAAGTGTTCATAAGGAGTTCCTACCGAAAATTTAGAATTATAAGCACATCTATATTACTTTTGGTCCAAAAATTCATATAAATTCAGAATTAATAAATAATTATATTAATTCCAGAAAATTAAGCGAAACAAATTAAAATAAATTTTCAAAAGGAGAGAGGGAAGAGGACTTGCCTTGGGAAAATGGATTTGGGTTTGGAATTGGGGGATTAGGGCTTGAGCCTTCTTCTCCAATTCCACCTTCTCTTGCTCAATCTTTTTCTTCTTCCAATCCTTCTTATTCTTCTTCTTCCCCCTTTTTTTTTGAAGACTAAGGGGTTAGGGTTTGGTGATGGTAGTGGTGATGATGGAGATGGAGATGGAGATGATGTGGTTGGGGTTGGTGATGGAGGATGGAGATGATGGTGTTGGAGGTGGAAATGAGGGAGGAAAAAGAGGGGGATGAAGAGGTGGCCGGAGAGGGGCGGGCGGCGACGGCGACAGGCGGGCGGCGGCGGTGGGAAGTCCGGCGGCAGCAGCAGCAGCGCAGTAACAGTAGCAACAGTAGCAATAGTAAGGGAAGGAAAGGAGGAGAAGAGGAAGAGTGGAGGAAAGAGATGGAGAGGAATAGGGAGAGGAGAGTGAGAGAGGAAAAGATATATATAGAGAGAGAGAGAGAGTTTGAGAGAGAGAGAGAGAGATTTCGAGAGAGGGAGAGAGGGTTCGGGAGATAGGCTGCCCCTCTCTCTTTTTCTCTATTATAATTTTTTTCTTTTCTTTTTTTTCTTTTTTTTTCTTTTTTTCTTAGGGGTTTTCAAAATAAAATTTCAAAAAAATAAGAATAAAAATAAAATTATTATTATTATTACATCAATTATTGTTTATATCACAAAAAAAAATTTGAGCAAAATATTTAATTGGTTGAAAATATAATAAAATATTAATACATCAATTATTGAAAAGCAGCTATGACACGAACTGAGCCGCAGTCCCCTGCGGTAGTGCCAGCACCAGTTGCCCCACCAGTGCCCGTGGATCCCACCGATCTCGTGGGCATGCTACGAGGAGTGCTTGAAGCCCAGAGAGCCCAAGCAGAAGCTCATCGTGAACAGATCGCAGACCAAGCTGAAGCCCATCGCGAGCAAACCGCGATCATGAGAGAATGCCCATAACGTGGCTATGGCTGCCCTCGAGAGAGGAGGAAGAGCTCAATCGGAACTAAGGCCTGCTAAGGTAAACATAAATCCAGAAGTTAATTTATGTATCATTAAGGTCATACATTTGATAAGAGGCGTATTATTATGTGAAGGTCGGAGATATAGAGAGTTTCAAGAAGCAGGGCCCTCAACCTTTCAAAGGAACCGAGGGAATCATTTACGCCGACGAATGGCTAGACAGCATGGAGCGTCTCTTGAGCGTCGCTCGACTCCCAGAGGACCTCAAGACCGAAGCAGTAGGACTCCAGCTGCAAGATGTGGCAAGCACCTGGTATAGGAATGAACCCCGACTCCAGGACAAGAAGCTTGACTGGGACACCTTTAAGAGGCTGTTCTGCAGGAAGTTCTTCCCAACATCAGAGTTGCGGGAGATGGAAAGACAGTTACAGGACCTGAAGCAAGGGAACATGACGGTTGGAGAGTATGCGGCAGAGTTCGGCCGACTTAGTCGCTTTGCCAAGAACTTGGTTGCTGACCCCAGGGATCGTTTGAGAGATTCAGGTATGGACTAAGGGAAGAAATTCATACCCCTGTGATCGCAGGCGGCGCCAAGACATACGAGAAGATTCTGATACGAGCTCAGGACGTAGAGAAGAGCCAGCCTTCTCGTTCAAAAAGGGAGTATCCTGGAACTAGCAAATTCCAGGGTAACCAGAAGAGGCCCAACAACAACAACAACAACAGGCCTTCGCACCACCACCAGCAGCACCATCAGGCAAGAACCAGTGACAGAACACCTCAGAAGCAGATCCCTGTCTGCGACTACTGCAAGAGGCCAGGACACCAGGCGAACATCTGCCGAAAGAAACTGGGACACTGCCTAGTTTGTGGGTCTGCCACCCACCAAGTGAGGGACTGCCCCACAGAATTCAACCGGACCGGAGCAACTCAGCAAAGAGCTCCTCTACCCACTCAGCAACAACGGTTCGGGCAACATCAGCAAAAGATCGGACGAGCTTTTGCCCTAGCAGCAGACGAGCAAGAACCAGAGCATGAACCCACCGCTGATGTCATCACAGGTTCCATTTATGTGTTTTCACATTCTGCTCTAGCATTATTTGATTCGGGTGCATCATACAGTTTCATATCATCAAAGTTTATTTCTGCACACCACCTAGATACGGGATGTTGCAAGATGATTAGTAGAGTTATGACTGGTGGTGGACCCATACCCATCACCGAGACTTGTAACTGTCCCATAACTATCTCAGGCCATAAATTCTTAACACCCTTACTTGTGATGCCCTTGCCCAACTATGATGTAGTCCTAGGGATAGACTGGTTAAGTGAGCAGCATACGCTGATAGATTGTCATAGAGGATGTGTAATCTTCAGCCCGCCAGGAGAACCGGAGTTTGAAATCTCTTGAGCTCCGGAAGACATGAAGAGTGTTACCTACTCATCTATCACCGAAGAACCCGGGCCTCCTCACCCTATTATAGCGGAATTCATGGACGTCTTTCCAGATTGTCTTCCAGGATTGCCGCCAGATCGAGGTGTGGAATTCACCATCGACCTAGTACCCGACTCTTCCCCTATTTCTCGGGGATGCTACAGAGTCAACCCTAAGGAGGTAAAGGAGATGAAGGACCAGATTGACGAACTGAAGGCACAAGAATTTATCAGAGATGGGGTTTCACCCTGGAGAGCACCAGTTTTGTTCGTGCCCAAGAAGGATGGAACCGTACGGATGTGCATTGATTACCGGGCACTGAACAACATCACCATTAAGAACGAGTACCCTCTGCCCCGGATCGACGACCTGTTTGATCAACTGAGTGGAGATAAGGTATTTTCGAAGATAGATCTCAGGTCTGGCTACCATCAAATCAAGGTCAGGAAGGAGGATATTTCCAAGACGGCGTTCAACACCAAATATGGTCAGTATCAATTTTTGGTCATGCCGTTTGGACTGACGAATGCCCCTGCAGTATTCATGAACCTTATGAACAAGGTCTTTCATGAATATCTGGATCAGTTTGTTGTTGTCTTCATCGATGACATTCTGATATATCGAAGACTGAAGAAGAGCACGAAGAGCACCTGAGGAAAGTTCTGGGAACTTTAAGGAATGAGAAGCTCTATGGTAAGCTATCTAAATGCGAATTCTTCTTAGACAAAGTGGATTTTCTTGGCCATGTTGTCACAGGAGAAGGAATTTCGGTAGATCCAATGAAGATAGCTGCTATTGAGAAGTGGACTGCACCAAGTTCAGTTGCAGAAATCAGAAGCTTTTTGGGTTTAGCTAGCTACTACCGGAAATTTGTGAAGGATTTCTCCAGGATTGCTGAGCCGATGACGAAGCTTACTAGGAAGAACGAAGAATTCATTTGGTCTGAAGCTTGCCAGTCAACATTTGAGGAACTGAAGAAGAGGCTTACAACGGCGCCGATACTTGTGCTACCCTCAGGTACCGGCAGTTTCTCAATTTATAGTGATGCTTCCGGTAAGGGATTGGGCTGCGTTCTTCAACAACACAGAAAAGTAATTGCTTACGCATCTAGGCAATTACGGACTCATGAGAAGAACTATCCCACGCATGATTCGGAGCTTGCAGCGGTGATATTTGTATTGAAGCTGTGGAAGCACTACCTTTATGGAGAGAGAGTGAAAATATTTACAGACCATAAAAGTCTTAAATATGTTTTCACTCAAAAGGAGCTGAACATGCGACAGAGACGATGGCTGGAGCTGATGAAGGATTTCGACATCAACCTGCAGTATCATCCGGTAAGGCTAATGTTGTTGCAGATGCACTTAGTCGATACCCGATGGCAATGTTCTTGACCAAGGAGCGTCATTTGCTGGAGGACATGGAAAAGCTTGGACTGGAGATTGTACTGCCAGAAGAAAAAATGAAAAAACTGGAAAGAGAAGCCATTGTGCCAGGAGCTGATTCAACAATGATACAGTTGCAAGTGCGTTCAAGTCTAATGGACAGAGTCAAGGAGGCACAATTCTAAGACGAGACGCTTTGCAAACTCAGAGATCAAATGCTGGCAGGAACACTTGAAGGATTCTCAATCGCCAGCGACGGAGCACTGAAGCATGGTACGAGGCTGTGCGTACCAACTGGAGAACTGAGGAACGAGCTGATGCAAGAAGCACACCAGTCGCAGTATTCTATACATCCAGGAGCCAACAAAATGTATCGGGATATGCGTACTATAATGTGGTGGTACGGAATGAAGAAGGACGTATCCAGGTATGTGGCTAGATGTTTAATTTGTCAACAAGTAAAAGCTAGTAGACAGAGACCAGCAGGACTGTTGCAGCCGCTAGACATCCCTGAGTGAAAATGGGAGCACATAACGATAGACTTTGTGTCAGGACTGCCTCGATCCCAAGGAGGGAAGGATGCCATTTGGGTTATTGTGGACCGACTGACGAAGTCAGCTCACTTTATCCCCTTCAAGGTTGGTCTATCCACCGAGAAGTTGGCAGCACTGTACATACGGCATATCTACCAGATTCATGGAGTTCCGGTAAGTATCGTATCTGACAGGGATACCAGGTTCACTTCTCACTTATGGAAGAGCTTGCACGACAGTTTGGGAATGCAACTGAAGTTCAGCACCGCCTACCATCCCCAGACTGACGGACAATCAGAGAGAATAATCCAGACGCTAGAAGACATGCTGAGATCTTGCATCTTGGAATTTGGAGGGTCTTGGAAAGACCATTTGCACTTGGTGGAGTTCTCTTACAACAACAGCTACCAAGCTAGCATCGGTATGACACCGTTCGAGGCACTCTATGGACGTCGTTGCCGCACTCCACTTGCTTGGGACGACGTAGAAGAACGAGTATTGCTTGGACCTGAGATGGTGACCGATGCAGCAGAGAAGGTAAAGATGATCAGAGACAAGCTCAGGATTGCCCAGGACAGACAGAAGCATTGGGCCGATAGCAGCCGAAGGCCGTTGGAGTTCGAAGAAGGTGACAGTGTGTTCGTGAAGATCTTCCCTACCAGAGGAACCATCCGTTTCGGCAGAGCAGAAAAACTAAGCCCCAGATATATTGGTCCTTTTGAAGTACTTAACAGGATTGGAGAAGTGGCGTATCGGGTGGCTCTACCCCCAAGTCTCGAAGGCGTCCACAACGTCTTCCACGTTTCGCAGCTGAGACGCTACATCCCGGACCCGAGCCACATCTTGGACCATTTGGAGCTGGAAATTGGACCCAGCCTTACAGTACCAGAGAAGCCAATGGCAATATTGGACAAAGGAGAAAAGGGAACCAGAAATTCTGTGACGCCAATAGTCAGAGTTATGTGGCGGCACAACTCACTAGACGAGTCTACCTGGGAGCGAGAAGACAAGATACGGGAGCAGTATCCGTATCTGTTTGAAACTTGAGGTAACCCCTAACCCTGCCTTTAATTTCGAGGACGAAATTTTCTAAGGAGGAAAGATTGTGAAACCCAGAGTTTTAGAATTTATTAATTATTGGATTTGTAGCGTAATATTAGTCCAATTATTATTATTATTATTATTATTATTATTATTATTATTGTTATTATTATTATTATTATTATTATATTAGTCGGTTAGGAAAATATTATTTTTAAAAAAATTAATTATTGGATTTTTTATTGTGCCCTATCCTGATCCCGTGACCGAAGTCCGACCTCGAATTCGAACCCGGTTTCCCGAAACCCAATCCCGTTTCGAACCCATCTTTATTCATTCTTTTAAAATCTTGACTTTTATTTAAAAAATAATAATAATAATAATAACCCATCAGGCTTGGTCTCCCACGACCAAGCCAGCACCCCTACTTTTTCTTCTCTAACTCCTCTTCACCACTCCACTCCTTCTTCTCCCCCTTTTATTAAACCCACTACTCACCATAACCACCAGCACTCATTTCCAACTCCCCCTCTCCTTCCTCTCACTCTTCCTCTCACTCAAACCCTTCCCTAGCTCCTCCAGAACCGCCCCCGAGTCTCCGGCGCCCCGTGCCCTAGCCCGTCCGGCCAACTCCGGCCAATCCGCGCGCCCCTCTGCGCCGCCTCCTCCGGCGCCGAAGCCCGCCGACCCGGCCTCCTCGGCGCCACTTCCCGCAGGTCCAGCACCCGTGCGCGCCCTCGCGCCGAGCCACGTCCCAGCGTCGTTCCCGCAGCGTCCCCCGCCACCGATCCCGGCCTCCCGCCGCCGCGCCCTCCGGCGCCGACCCCGCGAGCCCCCTGCGTGCTGCCTTCCAGCGCCGGCGACCCTCCGCCCGAACGCCGCCTCCCAGCGCCGCAGACCCCCGCGGGTTTTCGACCCGCTTACCCCCTGTGCACTCCCCGCTCAGGCCAGCACCCTCGCGCCGTGGTTGTGCGACGATCCGCTGTTTCCGCGATTTCCGCAACAGTGCTGCCATTGTCCGCCTCTTCCGCGGCTCCTGTCACGCCCCGACCCGGGAAATCGCTCGTCCTCGCTAGATTTAACCCGAATCATCGCCATCGCTGGGGCGTGATGCCGCACGAGCCTGGAGTTGCGCTCGTGCAAGGCAAGATAACAGGTTCACATAGAACTATCTCAAATCGATAACATAAGCAGCGGAAGAAAACAAAGAATAACATAAGAATCTCTTTTATTCATATTGAACTGAAGGTTACAAAGGCTCTGAATAGCCCAACATAAAATGCCAATTGGCTACAACACTCATGATCTCTCTAGCTCACAAAGGATTACATTGCTCCATACATTATGCCTCTTTATAGCCACCAAGTAGTCTTCGGCCGAACATCTCAATGTCGTAAGTCCGAACGCATATGCGGAAGCTCCTCTTGAACGCCAAGGACTCCATGCCTCGGCACGTCCAAGCCAAGCTCCGCCCCGAGCTGATCATAACCTGAACCTGCACAGAAACTAGTGGGGGCTTAGTGCTTTCGTCCTCGCTTCGCACTGATCAAGACCCGCTCGCACCCAAACCAAACACTTATCATTTAGTGAGCATGCATCTTACTTTGTGGTCTTTCTATTTAGCCTTAGGATCAGTTTCATGGCAAAACATAACATAGCATATTATCGTAAATGTGACCCAAACCGTGTTCCTGCAGCAGATACAGTTAGCCATAACATAAACGTAAACATAGTGTTCGTGCTCATGCCGTCCCATTTTCCTTAGCCTGCAGTGGTTAGAACTTAACATAAGCAAACATATGATTCACGCAACCGACCATTCATAAACATAAACATATGCATAATGGGTGGCAGGCCCTGCGCCTGCACCCAGCTCTCATCTCAGCCCACCGGCCCTATCTATATGAAGGTCACGGTGTGTCGCACCGTAATGGACTTGGCATCTCATATGTGTAAGTCTACAATCGCTTCGATACGGGTTGCTAGCCCAGTATCCGAAGGATCCCAAACTTACGGATATCATAGCTTATCACAGCACTGGACGGTCGCAATCCGTCCGAATGTTGTGCACCATAAATACCACACATAATTCCCTCCTAGGCCGAACGGTCCCGGCGCCCCGGCGTAACCGTTCGAGGGAAGCCGCACCCGTGCACGGGCAATCCGAGTCCATTGACCATGCAATACGTTCCATATCATACAATCCATAGCATACCAACCAATCTCGTATTCCATAAACATAATCTCGCACATAAACGGTTTCCCGTGCCATAAACGGTTACCCGTGCCATAAACATAATCCACCATTCATATGGGGAGCTCCGTCGGCGTTATGCCCCAACACATCCATATTGATGCACGACGCCCAACGGCTTAGTCGTCTCGTACTCATAATCACGCGTCCCGTTCGTATTGTTATTCGCATAGCCTACTCCGTATTTACTTAGTCATTTCGTAGCTTAAGTGCACAAAGGCACGTTCGGTACCATAATCAATGTTCTACGCCTAGAGTTCAATGTTCTCGGAGCCGTGCACATGATGCACATCTCGATATTGTCTTTCAATGTTCTACCATCATTTCCCTACCGCGACTCGTGCACTCGATGTACGTCGCTTCAATTGTTCGATTGTTCAATGTTCTATTTTAGTGTTCAACGCATATTTTAGACACTTACTCGCCGAGCCACGCTCGCTAACTCGATATCATCTTACGCATATCATAACATATTTTATTAAGACGTGAAGGAATAGGGAGAGAGAGTCAAGAACCCGCCCACCTTAAGCCGATACGCCTTGCCGTTTCGCCGATTGAAGCGTCTCGCTTCCATAACTCGATCGCATAGCTAACTCCTGGACTTAGCCATTCCTTTGAACTACTCGGTCAATTTGGCCTATCGCGCCCATGCCACAATCCGTTGCAAGGCCACGATTTGGTTTCACGGACACTTTATTGCATAAGGAAAAATGCCGACCTCTTATCGTCCAGCGTAGAAGCATAGCCTGCACACCAGATCAACTAAAATCAGCACTTGCTCAAGCGGGACTTACTCTTTGCATCGATTCGATTCATAGATTCCAACCGACTCAAAGCTTACCTTTGGCCAACGCAACACTTACATCGATCCATATCGATACCTCATCGGGTCAACGCAACTCTTCGAGTCAACGACTCATCGTAATGCACCGATGCGGAGCGGGGCATTACATAATATACCACTCAAAATTAGGTTCGTCCTCGAACCGAAACCAACACTTAATCCAAGTGCCTCGCATAGATCGCTTCACGATCTCGTGCTACTATCGTTGGAATCATACAACTCAGTCTGGATCAAACACATATTTTAGGCGTCCCACCAATATATGCATTTCAGCCAAGCTTAGTTGTAGGATATCGGGACAACTAACAAACTCAACTTAAATCCTCAAGCATCCATCGGTCCGTACTCGACTTAGTCATATCTTAGCGCCTATTTCCAAAATACTCTTCGTATGCATCATCCCATAACATGTGATCCTTTTCCAACATCTTACACATAACTTAATTCAACCATAACTTCGATCTCGTAAGTTTCTCGCCGGCCACCTAACACTCGCATTGCACAAGTCATTGCGCATCCGATCGCAACAAGGTTCCGCAATGCCTGTTCGCCCAACCATTTCCTATCTCTCGTATAACTCGAGTCTTCCATCCAATCATTCATAACACTTAGCCTTAACGACATGGACTACGTCCACATGTCTCAAATTTCTTTGCCTACAATCCGTACTAAGTTTCGCACATAACTATCCATACGTGATCCACATTCTCTCGCTCTATCCATACGTTGCGTCTGGGGCTACCCCCGCTAGGTAACTTATCCAGACATTATACTCGTACTCTCCCGACACAAGAGGTTAACTTGAGTCTACGATGCTCAAAGGCAACAATCTTTCCGACCCAAGGTCTCTTACGATACGCTCGTCCCTGATTCTCGACCGAATACAAATCCTTTACTCAAACTTCGATTCAATTCCGACTAGTTCGTTTCGTAACATAAATCGCGCTCAATACACATGGCCTAACCGTTTCTCAACCGATCTACGACACACTCTTAGGGTCGTTCTACTATCCATCGCTCTCGCGCATTGCAGAATCCTTGCAATCGCCTTACCGCGTCACTACGCTTAAGCACGTTCCTCAACATCTACTCGTTCCAACATAACTTTTCTGACCATATCGATTCTTAGTACTCGCAAACTTTCGAGACACGATACTCACTCGCTTAGACTTATCCTCAACATGCACTACCTTATTCCTCATCCTCCTTACGCGACTTCTTTAGGGTCATCCTATTTTACTTCAACATTTACTTGATTTGGCGGTCAAGTCTTCTAGGGTCATCTGCCCCGAAACTACGCTCGATAATTGAAGATCATCAACGAGGGACAGTTACAACGAACCATGCTATATCCTATTACGGAGCCAAATCAATTCGCAACACTTCCTATGGGACTTGACTTTATCCAATCCGACATACCAATCCGAAATTTCCCTACTCCTGCGCAACTAATGCGCCGCTGCTACTCGAATCACTCGTATACTACCGTCAACAACATCGCACAATCCTCAATTCCACCTTCGCATCAAACCACAAATCCATATCCAAATTGCCACGCCTTGCAAGTTCGATCATCCCCACTGGATGAATCACCATACCAGTGCTCACGCGGAATGATCGTTCTAATTTTGACGTGACGCATGTGCGAGGCTGGTGTTGCGCTCGCTCCAGACAAGAATGTCAACATAGTGGTGATCTGCGAAGCAATCCATACACCTTCGTTTTCATCCGAGTAACATCCGTCGACTCTCAAATTCTCCGAAGCATTCCTATCGTTATCATTCCAATTGCCATAACTTAACTTGCATCTTATTCATCCAACAACAATGCTCAACATAATTTTCGTTCATTCGATCAGAGTATCCCCGAGTTATTGCATATCGTCTTTGATACGCCTCAATACCATCGTCGATATGCATAACTTGAACACCCTCCTTTCTCATAAGCTCAAACCCGTTGCAATCATTGCCATTATCCGAATTCGAATACGAATCAAATCTCGCACAAATCACTTCTCATATCCCTAACTCGTACTTCCAAATCGTGCTACCGACTCATTGCATTAACCCAAATTCGTTCGTACAATTTCTCCGTACCTACTCAATTCGTCCCGAAGACGTCTCCGTACTAACTCAACATAAGTTCGACCGGGTCGACCATTTCCTCAACGTAACATTCATTCGCATATGCTCGGCCTATCGTTCAACTTATACTTAACAAATTCTCGTCCGACATATCATCCATAAGTACGACTTCACGCATACTCATTTAACTAATTCACCAAAGCATACTTATATCGACTCCTATCGCATCATTTCCACTCGAGTCTCGGTACCACTCCGCCCGTTGAGGACAAACATATCGTAACAACATAATCGTTTCGACGAAACCTATCGTAAGTCACCAACCGACTTAACATAGATATCGCTAAGTGGTATCCCATATACCACTCAGGATCGAGCCTATCGTTATCGACACAATACTTCGCTATACTTGTTCGCATAATTGGTATTGCATATACCACTCGGAATCGAGTCACTACTCGACATCACACTTCGCATAGGTCCGACTTCTATTTCAACTTAACCGTTCCGTATGGTGATCCTTCCGATCCCAGCCCTAACGTTAGCTTAAGTTTGAAACTCATTCAATCTAACCGTGTTATGGCGATCATCTCGATCACACCCGCAACATTCGCTTATTCAAAGCTCAACGCGACATTCGGCCAACATACATGTTCGCCAACTCAAACTCGTACAATCGCATCCGCGATTTTCCCATCTCGCTCGTTGCAACTCGTGCAACAACTCATTCTCGACACTTAAGGTCATCTCTCAATCTCGTACAATATATCGCTATCCATCCGCATAGCCATACCACACGCATCATACCGTATCGACTTGTTGTACCGATGCAACGAACGATCCACGACCTGCTGCACTCCGTGCAACCAATAACACATAACCATTCGCCTAGCCACATAATACGTATCGCCTCACATATCGACCCGTTGCACTTCGTGCAACCAACAACACATATCTCTGCACTTCATGCAACCAACATCACCATATTCGTTGCACTTCGTGCGACCATCATTCCATAACCCGTTGCACTTCGTGCAACCAACATCCCATAACTCGTTGCACTTCGTGCAACCAACACTCTCCGATGGCACCCGGAGATCACGTAATAGTCACGACATACTTGTGGCAGACGTATGCAACTTAATATAGACTTATTGTATGGAACATCCAATGTAGCGTCGAGCAGATCCATGAGCCATGCGGTTGCAGAAACAACTTAGAGTCAACTGAATTTCGATATCGAAGCAACTGAGGGTCAAAGAGATTCACGCACGGTCCAAAGGATGGAACCGCTCTGATACCAACTTGTCACGCCCCGACCCGGGAAATCGCTCGTCCTCGCTAGATTTAACCCGAATCATCGCCATCGCTGGGGCGTGATGCCGCACGAGCCTGGAGTTGCGCTCGTGCAAGGCAAGATAACAGGTTCACATAGAACTATCTCAAATCGATAACATAAGCAGCGGAAGAAAACAAAGAATAACATAAGAATCTCTTTTATTCATATTGAACTGAAGGTTACAAAGGCTCTGAATAGCCCAACATAAAATGCCAATTGGCTACAACACTCATGATCTCTCTAGCTCACAAAGGATTACATTGCTCCATACATTATGCCTCTTTATAGCCACCAAGTAGTCTTCGGCCGAACATCTCAATGTCGTAAGTCCGAACGCATATGCGGAAGCTCCTCTTGAACGCCAAGGACTCCATGCCTCGGCACGTCCAAGCCAAGCTTCGCCCCGAGCTGATCATAACCTGAACCTGCACAGAAACTAGTGGGGGCTTAGTGCTTTCGTCCTCGCTTCGCACTGATCAAGACCCGCTCGCACCCAAACCAAACACTTATCATTTAGTGAGCATGCATCTTACTTTGTGGTCTTTCTATTTAGCCTTAGGATCAGTTTCATGGCAAAACATAACATAGCATATTATCGTAAATGTGACCCAAACCGTGTTCCTGCAGCAGATACAGTTAGCCATAACATAAACGTAAACATAGTGTTCGTGCTCATGCCGTCCCATTTTCCTTAGCCTGCAGTGGTTAGAACTTAACATAAGCAAACATATGATTCACGCAACCGACCATTCATAAACATAAACATATGCATAATGGGTGGCAGGCCCTGCGCCTGCACCCAGCTCTCATCTCAGCCCACCGGCCCTATCTATATGAAGGTCACGGTGTGTCGCACCGTAATGGACTTGGCATCTCATATGTGTAAGTCTACAATCGCTTCGATACGGGTTGCTAGCCCAGTATCCGAAGGATCCCAAACTTACGGATATCATAGCTTATCACAGCACTGGACGGTCGCAATCCGTCCGAATGTTGTGCACCATAAATACCACACATAATTCCCTCCTAGGCCGAACGGTCCCGGCGCCCCGGCGTAACCGTTCGAGGGAAGCCGCACCCGTGCACGGGCAATCCGAGTCCATTGACCATGCAATACGTTCCATATCATACAATCCATAGCATACCAACCAATCTCGTATTCCATAAACATAATCTCGCACATAAACGGTTTCCCGTGCCATAAACGGTTACCCGTGCCATAAACATAATCCACCATTCATATGGGGAGCTCCGTCGGCATTATGCCCCAACACATCCATATTGATGCACGACGCCCAACGGCTTAGTCGTCTCGTACTCATAATCACGCGTCCCGTTCGTATTGTTATTCGCATAGCCTACTCCGTATTTACTTAGTCATTTCGTAGCTTAAGTGCACAAAGGCACGTTCGGCACCATAATCAATGTTCTACGCCTAGAGTTCAATGTTCTCGGAGCCGTGCACATGATGCACATCTCGATATTGTCTTTCAATGTTCTACCATCATTTCCCTACCGCGACTCGTGCACTCGATGCACGTCGCTTCAATTGTTCGATTGTTCAATGTTCTATCTTAGTGTTCAACGCATATTTTAGACACTTACTCGCCGAGCCACGCTCGCTAACTCGATATCATCTTACGCATATCATAACATATTTTATTAAGACGTGAAGGAATAGGGAGAGAGAGTCAAGAACCCGCCCACCTTAAGCCGATACGCCTTGCCGTTTCGCCGATTGAAGCGTCTCGCTTCCATAACTCGATCGCATAGCTAACTCCTGGACTTAGCCATTCCTTTGAACTACTCGGTCAATTTGGCCTATCGCGCCCATGCCACAATCCGTTGCAAGGCCACGATTTGGTTTCACGGACACTTTATTGCATAAGGAAAAATGCCGACCTCTTATCGTCCAGCGTAGAAGCATAGCCTGCACACCAGATCAACTAAAATCAGCACTTGCTCAAGCGGGACTTACTCTTTGCATCGATTCGATTCATAGATTCCAACTGACTCAAAGCTTACCTTTGGCCAACGCAACACTTGCATCGATCCATATCGATACCTCATCGGGTCAACGCAACTCTTCGAGTCAACGACTCATCGTAATGCACCGATGCGGAGCGGGGCATTACAGCTCCTGTGCGCTGTTCCAGCAATCCCGATCTGCTGTCCGCGTAGATATTTCTATCTCTATTTTTGTATCTGAGAGCTCTAGCCGAGCAACCCAAGGTATATCTCGTGTCCCCGCGTCCCTACCTTAGTGTCGATGATGATACGGTCCCCGATCCCGTTACGGGATTCGGTTTAGGCGATTGTAGTTTCGAATTTTTCCAAATCCCATTTCAGAATAATTCGGTTCTGTGGATTCCGGTTTCCCGAACTTTATTTCGGGATTTCCGAATTTATTTCGGGAGTATTCTGTGGTTTTGGCTATATATAATTATAATGTGTTTTCGGGTTGGATATTATATTTCTGTGTGGAATATTATTATGGATGGTTTGGGTTGTTTCCCTGGTTCGGGATATTGTTTATGTTAATTTTTGGCACCGTCCCAGGATTGGGTTGTCCCAATTACAGAGGAGATGCTGTCACGACCCGCTACCCAAATTGTTGGGTCGGGCCAAGCCATGTCCAGCCTACGCTTGGTTAAAGCGCAGTAAGCTGTTCTAGAATAAACAATAAAGGATCTAAGCTGCTAACAGTTCTAAAATCATATTTAAAGGTTCATCACAACACAGCATCTATAAGCGAAGGTAAACAAACACAGACTTAATAATACATAACCAAAGTATCTAACTGGAGACAAAGTACAGTATCCAAAAATAAGTACAGACAAAGTCAAAGTCTCAAAACACAAGAAAGATAACTAAGCAAGGTTCCCCGCTGGGGCCTCTACTGGAGCAAAGGCCAGGTCCTCAAAATCAGTGTCCTAATATGTAACACATAGCATTTCCTCCTCGAAAAGTATACCTACAACGTTATCCTGTCATGACGGGAGCAAGTACAACCTCTACAACTAAAGTACTGAACATATAATGAAAGAGATGTACAACAAGAATCATGGTGTGATAAGTCTATAAAACAAGAAATACTGGAAAACATGGCCTCATGGTACAACTGGGATCACAGTATCATGGTAACATAGGGAACATGGCATATCATAGTTTAATTGGTTCTTTTTAGAAATAACAACATATAGTTTAAAAGTTTAAAACTGTAGTATGTACGTGAATCGGTCAATATGTGAATAGGATGTACAGCGGTATATATCAATTTTCTGATGTGAACATACGTACACATAACGGCATCGGTGTATATCTATACACAAACGCGGGACCAGAACAAACGGCAAGGTCACATATAGAATGGCACCGAGCGCGGTAAGTACATACGGAGAAGGGGGTCATGTTCACGTACAATACTAACAGTTTTCCCTTAACTCGTTATTTAAACATGTGAGAGATACGAGAACAATAAAAATATGTGGGAGATACTGGGAGCAGTATAAGCATGGCAGGTACTGGGAGCAGTATAAAACATATGAATACTCAGAGCAGTATAGTGAAACATGTACTGAGAACCAGTAAAAAGCATATGAAGATATAAGAACTGTCCTAAGCATGGCAGGTACTGAAAGTAATACAACATGTGAAGATTTAACTTGCTACATCAAGGATCAGTATTTTAACAGGGTTAATACATGTTCTAGCATTAAAAGATAGTAAATGAGTTTGTAGATGTACTTGCCTCGAGCAAAGCAAGAATACTAGTACGAAGATATAGATGCCTGGTGTCCTGTCAATAATGATATACAAACTCAGTTCTAAGCTATGTTCAATATTACACTAGTGGTATGACACGACTCCTGACTGGATACTAGCCAAGTGGGGACCTAGCATAAAAGTCTAATGTGGAGTATCACTATATCCAAACTGATTTCCTAGGGTCTTTACACTAGTGCGAGGTGAGGTCCAATACTATAATAAAAACAACACAAAACTTGCAAGTCGTAACTACTCAATAAATAAATCAAACTGTACACTGAGTTCCAATAATTTTTGAGATAGACAAAAAGCTCAAATATATATAAAATAAAGTACCAAAATGATCCTTGTTAATTATAGAAATTTATACTAATTTTTCTGGAATTTATAAACCCTCATAAATATTTACTAAAAATCAGTAAACACATGTATCCTGAAAATGAGTTCTGTTTTCCTATTTTTATAAAATACCAAAATTACTTATTAAATATTGGAAAAATTATAATAAATTAGATAAATTAACATAATATATAAATACAAGTTTTCCCAGATTTTTACAGAAATTAAAATATATATATATATATTCAAAAACAGAAAGTAACAATTTCTGGAAAAATAATTAATTATAAATTAAGGATAATACATAAATAAAATCTACAGATGTTGTCGGATGATAAAATAAATATCACCAACGTGTCCAGAACGGTCAAATCAGCTAGGAAATCTACCCATAAGTCCAATTTGGACACAGGGGCAAAACGGTAATTTCGGATCAAAAAGATGTCCGCCGTTGGACACACTTTGCACCGAAAAACGTGTCGGAATAGAAGTCTACAAAACCTAACAAATTATACGTCCACGAATCCAGAATGACGATACGAACCCATCGGTAAGTCCAAAATAGGATTCCGATGTGCCGATCTCAAAATGATACGTTGACGCGGACACTTGGAATCTAGTTTGCACCGAAATGCGTGCCGGAGCAAATGTCTTCAAAACTCAGCAAATTATATGTCAATGAGTCCAGAATGACGATACGAACTCAACGGTATATCCGGAATTGGATTCCGATGAGCCGATCTCAAAGTGACCCGTTGACTCGAAAAGTGGGACCCGCTTTGCACCGAAATGCGTGCCAGGGCCCACGTTCTCCAAATCAAGCAAACTTTATATGAAAATATGCCAGAACGACGCCATGAGTCTACTGGTGGTGTCAGAAATTGAATCTGGAGTCCCGGGTTCAAAAATAGAATTTAACAAGTGCAAATTAAAGAATTCGGACGGCGAACTTTGGCGTCGAATTCAACCAACCAAACTTGCTTATAATAAAACGAAACCTAAAGGAGGCAGGAAGAGGGTTATACCAGCCGTGCACCAGAACTGACGGCGCACAAAACGGAGCTGCGACGACGAAGATACGAATCCGCGAAGTTGGCGTCACGAAACTGTCCAAAAATAGTTCAATTTAAAACGTCAACTTGGTGGCCAGTTTTGATCTATCAAACGACGAAATTAACGAAAAAAAATTGACAGGAGTGAAGATGGATATACCGAGATTGCGACGGAGCAAGGAGTTCGCCGATCCAACGGTCGGATTGACCAGAAAATCTGCACGAAGTCGCTGCGACGGAGCGCCATTTCCGAGTTCAAAACTCGCGCGCGCCGACGGGATTTCGTTCAAAACGCACGAATAGCCCATGCGTCGCGCCTGGGAAGAAGAGGGGGTGTTCTCCGGAGGTCGTCCGGGGTGTGGGGAGCTCGCGGGGGCGGGCCGGCCACGTGGTGGCGCTCGACCTCGCGGCAACGCGCAAGCGTGTGCGTGCATGCATACGGCTGCTGCTGCCGCAGTTGCTGCTGCTGTGGCCGCACGGCCTGGCCTGGCGGCGGGCTAGGCCGGAGCACGGCGAGGGCACGGTGGCGGTGGTCGTGTTGGTGGAGGTGGTGGCGTGGATGATGTTGAAGAGAATGGTGGTGGTGATGGTTGATGATGATGGTAATGGTGATGTTGGTGATGAAAATGATAGTGGGAGTGGTGGAGAGTAGGAGGAGGAGAGGGAGGCTGGTGTGGGTGGCGGTCGGCCGACTTGGGGAGGAGTCGGCTGTGGTGGATGAGTGTTGCATGGTGTTGTGTTGTGTTGTGGAAGGAGAGTGGGAGAGAGAGTTAGATATTGTGTGTGTGTGTATATAAAATAGAAAGAGAGAGAGTGAGAGATATTAGAGAGCTGTAGGGGTTGTGAGAGGGTGTGTGGTGAGGTGGAGGTGTGAGGTGGTGTTTGTGAGGAGAGAGAGAGAGTTTAATATATATGTATGGGTGTGTGTGTATATATATATATATATATATATATATATATATATATATATATATATATATATATATATATATATATATATATAGAAAGAGAGAGAGAGAGAATGAGAAAGAGATATTTAGAGAGAGGGAGAGAGAGGAGTCAGTTGGGGGGTGAAAGTGTGTGCTGGTAGAGAGAGAGAGAGGGAGGGGATGAGGTGGTGTGGTGTGTGTTTGTTTAATAAAGAGAGAGAGAGTGTTGTTTATATATATATATATATATATATATATATATATATATATATATATATATATATATATATATATATATATATATATATATATATATATATATTTTAAGATATTTAACAAAGTAGAGGGTGGAAAAGATATTTTCAAAATAGGAAAAGAGAAATATTGTGTGGGGTGTTTGGAGTCAGGAGAGAACAATATGGAGCTTGGGTGCGGGTTCGGTCGAGCCGGGTCGGATCAAAATCGGACAGGGTGCAATAATTAAATTAACATGGGTATTTATAATCATGGGTAAATAAATAACACGCGGGGACTCCAATAAATGGAACACAAGCATCATACGGATAGTAGGCTTCATATGGGCCACGTCCATACTTTGGGTCGACTAGGTTGGATCGATGTCGGGTCCCGAAAATTAAATTGGAAAATAAATCAGGTTTTACGGTAGAAAATAAATCAGCCTAAATTGACCCGGAAGTTGTGCGAAGAAAATGAAGCACAAAATGGAGTGTCTGAGTGGGACACGAAGGTCATGGGTGAAGAGCGTCTCGAGTAGATCATTCATGAGAAGTTGGTTCCGAGAAAACGACTGGTCTGGTGCTCCTAAATTAAAAGTCATGGCGACGTACAAACGATGATCAAAGATAAAAGTGGGAATAATTATTCAACGATTAATTGGTCTAAGTTGACCCAAAGTTGCGCGATACAAAAAGAGCACAAGGGAACGAATTCAAGTGGGACATGATATATCAAAACGAAGATAATCCTGTCTACTTCAAAACCCATGAAGAGAGTTTACAGAGATTGGCATCCCTGACGCTCCAGAAGTCAAAGTCACGGGAAGGAACATTAATGATCTAAAACAACTAAATAATAAAGCATTTATCAAAAATAATTCATTCAGAAAAATAAAAATAAACCCTGAAATTCAGGGAGCTTACATCCTACCCACCTTACAAGAATTTCGTCCTCGAAATTAAAAATCATCCAACCGGTCAAACTATAACATGTAGCTGCTCTGGCTACGATACCGAATCTGCTACCCTTGTAATCATCTCTTTTGTTTCTCTTTACAATCTTTTCGGTTCAGGTTCAACAAGGTCCTTCTATCATAAACTACGTCATATATCCTTTAGAATCTTCCATACTAACATGGAACCTTTATGTATCCCTAACTATAGGATTCTCTGGGTATGTTTATAAGCCTAAAATGCTTAATCATCAACCATATTTTCAACCTCAATTGTAAATACTGAATTTCCTTATCGTATCCTAAGTATCCATATTCTATCAATCCACAGTTCCTTAGCATCATTTGTCGTCAATCCTTTCCTACAGTTTCTCCTTGAAATTATACATTCAATACTTATCCTTGGCGTAGAACCTTCTTCTATTTACTCAACAAGTCCTCCGAATATAAATCCTCGATTTCAAAACTCCCGATTTATTAATTATCAATGTACATATGTCTTTGTCTTGTTCCTTGTCTTTTTAACTGATATCTTTCCGATCTCGTATGCAATATTATATCCCATTCTAACTCATTATATACCATTCCACATATCGATCTACCCTCTAATCACATGTAATTAGCTAGAGGTAACCAACCAAAATTCTACAAATGCTAAATCCTCAAACTGCTAAGCACAAGATCCTAATCCTCAATCCATAGTCACAATAATAAAAAACCGTTTTAAATCCGATTTATACCCGATATATATCGGTATCGGCCAGGAACCGTTTTTTTTTTTGAAAAAATATCGGGAAAATAACGGTCCCGATTTAATCGGCCGATACCACCGATTTTTTCCGAGATATCGGTTTGAAAAAAAATCGATATCTCACAGCCTATTTGCTTATGCATATGTTTTAGGTTTTCAGCCCGAGAAAAACAAAAAGAAGAAGGGACGGCTCTTCAGAGAGGGAAAAAACAAAGAGAAGAAGGCGTGGAAAAAAAAGAGAAGGCGTGGAAAAAAAAACCTGGTATTCTTCACTTCTTCTCCTTCTTCTTCTTCAGTTCTTCTTCGGATCTTCTTCTTCTTCTTCTCGAGATCACAAGCTCTGCTGCTGCTGCTATTTTTTTTTTTTTTTTTTTTTTTTGCTTCTTCTTCTTCTTCGATGGATAAACTGATGTTTTGCTGGTTTTTTTTTTGCACTGCTTTAGAGAGAGGGGAACGGATGTCTATTTTTTGTACTGTTTTTTTTTTTGCTTTTTCTATTTTCTGTTCTTCTTCTTCTGTTCTTGTAATTCCTGTTCTTTTTTTGCACTTCTTCTTTTTTCTGTTCTTCTTCTTCTTCTGCTGTTCTTCTTTTTTCAACTGTAATTGTATTTCCTGCATATATTTTGTTGTTCTTCTTCTTCTGCTGTTCTGCTGTTCTTCTGTTTTGTTGTTCTTCTTCTTCTTCTTCTGCTGTTCTTGTAATTCCTGCATATATTTTTGTTTTGCTTTTTCTTTTTTCTGTTCTTCTTCTTCTGCTTTTTCTTGTTCTTCTTCTTCTTCTGCTGTTCTTCTTCAATTCCTGCATATTTGGACAAAAAGAAGAGCAGTATTTCAAATTCTTGCATATTTGGATAAAAAATTGAAGAAGTTATTTTTTGAATCAAATTCTTGCATATTTTGGATCAAATTCCTGCAAATTGCTGTTGCATTTCCCGGATATTGTTCAGTTAATTTTATAATTTAATTTCAGAATGTCTTCGAGAGCTTCAAATGAGGGGGGAACGGGTGGTGCTTCAAATGAGGTAGTTCCGGTTAAGATCAATTCGAATGATGTTGGGTATCGCTATGGAACGGTTATGGATCCCACAAAAAAAAAAATCAAATTACTTGCAATTTTTGCCAAAAAGTAATACCGGGTGGGATATCAAGATTCAAACAACACATTGTTAATCAAAGAGGACAAACAAAGGGATGTGATAAAGCTCCTATGCTTGTGCAAAAGGAAGTACAAAAGGCAATGGATGAAGCAATAAAGAAAAGGCTTGAGAAAAATAGAGTCAACAATATTTTAAGCCGACCAAGCTTAAATGAGGACGAGGAAGAAGAGGATGCCGATGACGATATTCAACCAACACATGCTAGTGTTGCTACATCATCAAGCAAGAAGAGGAAGGAAAGTAGCAACATAAGAGGACCAATGGATGTAATCTACAAACCTAATGTCGAAAAAATGCAACAAACGACATTGGATGCTAGCAATCCAATCAAGAAGAAGTTGAAGATGGAGGCTTGGATGGAGTGGGCTAAATTTTCATACGAGTGCGGTATACCCTTTAATGTTGTGCGTAATCCTAGATTTCAACGCTTTATATATTGCGTTGGAGAGTATGGAAGAGCTATGCCTGTGCCGTCCTATCATAATGTGCGGGTTACTCTGCTTCAAGATGTTCTGAAGGAGACAAAGGCTTTTGTTGATTCCTTTAGGCCCAAGTGGAAGGAGTATGGATGCTCCATCATGTCAGATTTTTGGACAGATACGAAGGGTCGTTCTTTGATTAACTTTTTAGTTAATTGTCCACAAGGAACGATTTTCTTAAAATCTGTTGATGCTTCAGACCAAATTCATGATGCAGACTACATTGTTGGATTGATTAATGAGGTGATCGTGGATGTGGGAGAGGAAAACATTGTCCAGGTAAACATGTTAATGTAATAAATATGTGACTTATTAGTTATTTATGATTATGTTTTCCTAATTTGAAATCAATTTTCTTTTTGTGTATGTAGTTTATCACGGACAATGGTTCTAACTTTAAGGTCGCGGGAAGAAAATTGGAGCTACAACATCCAAAGATGTATTGGACCCCTTGTGCTGCACATTGCATCAATTTAATTTTGCAAGATATTGGTAGTGATATCGACAGGGTTAAGAATGTGTTGTCTCAAGCCAGGAAGGTGGTGGTTTATATTTATAACCATTTGATGGTTTTGAACATGATGCGAAAGTTGAGCGGTAGCGAGTTGCATAGGCCTTGTGTAACTAGGTTTGCAACCTCCTTCTATACATTGGAGAGCATTTGGAAGAACCGGCAGTACTTGCAACAATTGTTCGTTTCTTCTAGATGGGTTCGCAGTTCATTTTCAAAGAGAGAGGATGGAAAGAAGATTGCAAGGATTATTACAAAAGAGTCATTTTGGAAAAATGTGGAGTTGGCTTGTAAAGTGTTGGCTCCCTTAGTAGGTCTTGAGATTGGTGGACAGGAAAGAACAACCTTGCATGGGCTATATATATGATGCTATGGATAGAGCACAACTCCAGCTTGATAAGAACCTTGCTGATGAGCCTGCAGTGCTAATCAAGGCCATGGCGATTGTTAAAAGGAGATGGGTTGAACAACTAGAACACCCTTTGCATGCAGGTATATTTTAATATATGTTTTTTTAATATTTATATGCACATGAATGTTACTATATTCATATTTATATGCCAACATTGTATTATATTTTTAAATGCAGCTGGATATTATCTTAACCCAGCCATATTTTATAAGCATTCAACATCAGAGCTTAATCACACTAGGAGAATGCTTAATGAAGCTTTGATGAGGCTTGTGCCAGATTTGGTTGAGAGTACTAAAATCTTATCGCAATTGTCAGAATATAGAGAATAGACAATGTCCAGCCTACGCTTGGTCAAAGCGTAGTAAGCTGTTCTAAGAATAGACAATAAAGAATCTAAGCAGCTAACAGTTCTAAAACCATATTTAAAGTTTATCACAACACAGCATCTATAAGCGAAGGTAAACAAGTACAGACTAAATAATACACTTCCAAAGTATCTAACTGGAGACAAAGTCCAGTATCCAAATATAAGTACAGACCAAAATCTAAGTCTCAAAACACATGAAAATATCTAAGCAAGGTTTCCCGCTGGGGCCTCTTCTGGAGCTAAGGCCAGGTCCTCAATGCAGTACCATAATATGTAACACATAGCGTTTCCTTCTCGAAAAGTATACCTACAACGTTATCCTGTCAGGACGGGAGCAAGTACAACCTCTACAACTAAAGTACTGAACATATAATGAAAGAGATGTACAACAAGAAACATGGTGTGATAAGTCTATAAAACAGGAAATACTGAAAACATGGCCTCATGGTACAACTGGAATCACAGTATCATGGTAACATAGGGAACATGGCATATCTGGAATCATGGTGTAACTCATAATCTATCATGGCAAGATACATATGTCATAGAGACAGATGTATATGTAATGTTTAAAACTGTAGCAGGTACGTGATCGGTCAATAGATGTACAATGTGCTGAGGCACATAATGAAATATACTTCCGTACAAGTGTAAAGGCGATAGATGTACATACGTACAAATATAGCTTTGAGAGTAAGGCCTACGGCGCAGTAACATATAAAATGAAACTTTGCTCGGTACTGTAGAGGGGGCATGATCACGTACTCAACTATCAGTTTCCCCATAACCCAGGTTCTAACATATGAGAGATACGAGAACGGTATAAAACATGTGAGAGATACTGGGAGCAGTATAAAACATGTGAATACTCGGAGCAGTATAAAGCATAGTGAAACGTATACCGAAAACTAGTAAAAAGCATGTGAAGATATAAGAACTGTACTAAACATGGCCAATACTGAAAGTGATACAACATGTGAAGACATAACTTGCTACCTCAAAGATCAGTATTTTAACAGGATTAATACATGTCTAGCATTAAAAGACAGTAAATGAGTTTGTAGATGTACTTGCCTCGAGCAAAGCAAGAATACTAGTACGAAGATATAGATGTCCGGTGTCCTGTCAATAATGATATACAAACTCAGTTCTAAGCTATGTTCAATATTACACTAGTGGTGTGACACGACTCCTGACTGGATACTAGCCAAGTGGGGACCTAGCATAAAAGTCTAATGTGGAGTGACACTATACACAAACTAACTATCTAGAGTCTTTACACTAGTGCGGGGTGAGGTCCAATACTACAATAACTCAAATCAACGCAAAACTTGCAAGTTGTAACTACTCAATAAATAAATCAAACGGTACACTAAGTTCCAACAATTTTTGAGATAGACAAAAAGCTCAAATATATATAAAATAAAATACCAAAATGATCCATGTTAATTATAGAAATTTATAGTAATTTTTTTGGAATTTATAAAACCTCATAAATATTTATTAAAAATCAGCAAAAACATGTATCCTGAAATGAGTTCTGTTTTCCCATTTTTATAAAATACCAAAAGTACTTATTAAATGCTGAAAAAATTATAATAAATTAGCTAAATTAACATAGTATTTAAATACAATTGTTCCCATATTTTTACAGTAATTAAAATATATATAAAATTCAAAACCAGAAAGTAACAATTTATGGAAAAATAATTAATTATAAATTAAGGATAATACATAAACAAAATCTACAGATGTTGCCGGATGATAAAATAAATATCACCAACGTGTCCAGAATGGTCAAATCAGCTAGGATAGTCTATCCATAAGTCCAATTTAGACACAGGGGCAAAACGGTAATTTCGGGTCAAAATAATGTCTGTCGTTGGACACATTTTGCACCGAAAAACGTGTCGGGATAGAAGTCTACAAAATCTAGCAATTTATATGTCCATGAATCCAGAATGATGATACGAACCCAACGGTATGTCCGAAATAGAATTCCGATGTGCCGATCTCAAAATGACACGTTGACGCGGACACTTGGTATCCGATTTACACCGAAATGCGTGCCGGAGCAAATGTTTTCAAAACTCAGCAAATTATATGTCAACGAGTCCAGAATGACGATACGAACTCAACGGTATATCCGGAATTGGATTTCGATGAGCCGATCTCAAAGTGACCCGTTGACTCGAAAAGTGGGACCCACTTTGCACCGAAATGCGTGCCAGGGCCCACGTTCTCCAAATCAAGCAAATTTTATATGAAAACATGCCAGAACGATGCCACGAGTCTACTGGTGGTGTCAGAAATTGAATCCGGAGTCCCGGGTTCAAAAATAAAATTTTACAAGTGCAAATTAAAGAATTCGGACGGCCAACTTTGGCGTCGAATTCGACCAACCGAACGTGCTTAAAATGAAACGAAATCTAAAGGAGGCAGGAAGAGGGTTATACCAGCTGCGCACAGGAACTGGTAGAGCGCCAATCGGAGCTGCGATGGCGGAGTTACGAGCTGACGAAGTCGGCTCCAGTCCAAAAATAGTTCAATTTAAAACGTCAACTTGGTGGCCAGTTTTGAGGTATCAAACGACGAAATTAACGGACGAAAATTGACAGTAGTGAAGATGGATATACCAAGATTGCGACGGAGCAAAAGGTTTGCCGATCCAACGGTCGGATCTTCCAAAAAATCTGTACGAAGTCGCTGCGACGGAGCGCCATTTCCGAGTTCAAAACTCGTGCGCGCCGACGGGATTCCGTTCAAAACGCACGAATAGGCTATTCGGCGCATCGGGGAAGAAAGTGGCGGCCATGGGGGAGGTCGCCTGGGGTGTGCGCGCCTAGGGGGACGGCCACGGCGGCCGTGCGGCGGCGCGGCGGTGCACGATGGCGGCCCGCGCGCGCGCGCACATGCGCCGACTGCTCGCTGCGGCTGCTGATCGTGCGCTGCTGGCGGCTGCTGCTCGTGCGCAGTGGGGCTGTGGCGGCCTGGCCTGGCGGCGGGCTAGGCCGGAGCACGGCGAGGGTGCGATGGTGAAGGTGGTGGGGGTGGTTTAATGGTGGTGGTGGTGGTGCTTGATGATGATGATGGGGAAGATGATGAAGAAGAGGAGAAGGAGATGGAGGAGAGGGGAGAAGGATGGTGAGGGTGGTGGTGATGTTCGACCACCAGGGGGTGTTCGGCCGAGTGCAGGGAGTGGGGTGGTGGTGGTGGTGGTGTGTTGTGTGTGTTTGAAAGAAAAGAGAGAGAGATGTATAGGTGTGCATATATATAATATAGAAAGAGAGTAAGAATAGAGAAAGAGAGTGAGAATAGAGTGGGATATTATTTGAAGAGAGAGGGGGGGTTGAAGTCGGCTGGTGATGGGGTTGTGAGAGAGAGTGTGGTGAGGTGGAGTTTGTAATGGTGATGTAGAAAAGAGAGTGTGTATACATATTTTTTTCCAAGAGAGTGTGTGTATATATATATATATATATATATATATATATATATATATATATAGGAGATATTTTCAAAATGGGAAAAATTAAAAAATTATGCGGGACATTTGAGCAGTCATGAGAGGGCAACATGGAGCTTGGGTTCGGGTTCGGTCGAACCGGGTCGGGTCGAAATCGGACAGGGGGCAATATTCGAATTAAAATGGATATTTATAATCATTGGTAAATAAATAACATACGGGGACTCCAATAAATGGGACATGTCACCCTCATTTTCCGTATTTCGTATTTTTACTCGTATCTGGATTTTGGCATGTATTTTTATTTTTTTCAACTTGTGGAATTTTAGTATTTCTCGTATTTTGGGTTTTGGCATGGCTCGGTTTTAATCGGGATGGTTTGGGTTGGTTTGGTTTGGTTCCTTATGGTTGAACACCTTAGCCTATGCTTCTCCCTCATTTCCACCACAACCACCCTATTTATATCCCCACCTACCACTCTCTCTCCTCATAACTTCCACCATTAATTTCCTTCTTCTTCTTCCTCTCCTTCCTCAACACAACTCTCCTAACCCTAGGCAAGTGCACCTTGCCACTACATGAGAACCCTCTTTTCTTTGTCCATTTGCTAGATTAGGATATGGTGATCAACATTAGAACTTGGTGTTTTGTGATTTGAAGTCTCCTTTGCTCTAGATCTAAGTTATTTCTATTTTCGAATTTTGCATGGGTTGATCTCTTTAAGTTGGATTTTCATGGGTTTTGGTGTTTCCAAGTGGAAGAGCATTCAATTCCACCCTGGTTAGAACTTTGGAAATCTGGATTTGGAGTTCGGATGGCCAAGTTATGAGGTTTTGAAGTTTTGGAGCCATGAGAGCTTCTTCTCAGCCATGGAGAAGAAGACCCAGCCCTGCGTGCGTGTTTTTACGCGTACGCAGCTCTCTGCTTGCGTGCTTTTGCACGTACGCAGCAGCTTCCTTGAGCGTGCGTGACTTTTCACGCAGCTCCCTGTAGCATGCGTGACTTTTCACGCAGCTGCTTCCCTGTAGGTGCGTGACTTTTCACGCAGCTGCTTCTTGAGCGTGCGTGACTTTTTACGCAGCTGCTCCCTGTAGCGTGCGTGACTTTTCATGCAGCTGCTCCTTGAGCGTGCGTGACTTTTCACGCAGCTGCTTCCTTGAGCGTGCGTGACTTTTTACGCAGCTGCCCTGTAGCATGCGTGACTTTTCATGCAGCTGCTTCCCTGTAGCGTGCGTGACTTTTCACGCAGCTGCTTCCTTGAGCGTGCGTGACTTTTCATGCAGCTGCTCCCTGTAGCGTGCGTGACTTTCACCTACGCTGCTCTCTCAGCGTGCGTGACTTTTCGTACGCTGCT